>APFE030972788.1:71480-97386 GCA_000404065.3 Pinus taeda
AATTATTAAAATTATTAATAACAATCAGTGAGTCGGCCATTCTAATTCGACATTTAACCTCTTTCATATTTATACCTAACCCTTTTCCTTCTTTTCTCCGTACAATAGTCCTGATGATGAGTCTGGGTTTAGACTCGAAACGTCGACCATATAAAAAATGAGCACTGTGGAAAATCTGAACTCTTCTCAAAGTAAAATATATATTTATATGATAAATTTATATATTTCATATAATTCAAAATTCAAATAATAATTATGAAAAATATAACATTTGTATTATACATTATAAATTATTATATATTATAAATTATTTATAGGTTAGTTATTTGTTTAAAATCATATTAAAAAAAATGAAAAAAGGGTTTCTCTGTATTTTTTTCTTCATTTATAGGAAAACATAGGGGTTGATTTGTATTTGTAAAACTTTTAAGAGTTGTGAATCAAAAAGGTTGACCTAGTCTAATTGAAATTTATCTTACAATTTAAAATTATGAGTATGACCTCAATTTAAGTCAAATTATAAAGAATTACCTTAAAGTTAATGTTCTCAAAGAGGAGACCCAAACTCAAAAAGTCAAATCAAACATGGAAAACTCGATAACACTGGTTGAAACAACATGCATTACAATGTATCGATTAGTTCAAGTGCTCTCATTATAATATAACTTAGTGGGTTAGGTCAAGTGTTTGTTTTTAGGCCAATCCCTTAGGCTAGCTATCTCTATTGTAAGCCTCAATCGATATCTTTTTTGGGTTAGGCATCTAATAAGTACTAATGAACTTACAATAGGGAGCATTCATGAAATGAAATGGAGTGAATGTGAGTTTCATGTTAGCTTTTTCTTAGAAAAATGATTGGGATTCCTACTATGTCAACCATCATTATATGCATTAATGATTTTGCTATAAATTTTTTCACTCTAGTTAAAAGAAAAATACAAATTTCAACATTCACTAAAGATTTCTTGAATGTTACCTTTGTGAACTCTCAAACATTGGCTATTATGAAATGTAAAACAAAACAACAACATAAATTGAATAAAATTTTAATTTTTGACGTTAAATTTTAGATGGGAAAACTCCAAAGAAAATATACCAAAACCTCTTCATAAGTTTCATCCTTTTAAAACAATCTTATCACACATAAAGTAGAGCTGAAAATTTGTTTATACTCTAAATCAATGTTCTTGTATATAAGAATACAGTCATGAAATCATTTTCTACATTTATGACAAATAATAAGCAATACAATTCCACTCTTTATCGAAAAGTTTTTCTTTCAAAATTAATTTGTTATTTAAATTTTAATTATTACTTGCAATATCAAATAACCAATCATCAATTAATAAATATATATAAGTAATTTTGAAATTTTAATTTTAACAAATCCAAATTTGAAATTACTCAATTTATAATATTTATTTAACTTTAATATGTAATAAAAATTTATGATTATGTCACCTTCATTTGAATGATCATAACGAAACAATATGGTGTAAACCTTATGAAAACATATTTGTTCATTTAACTTGGTTGTGTATTTGTCCATTTAACATGGTTATGGTTTTGGATGAAAATGCTTTTGTATAAAATGTTTATTCTATTTTGATTATGCTTTTAAAGTAATGTGATTTGTGTTATTATTTTAAGTAAATATCATTGAATTGTTATGCATTTTTCTAGTTTAATTTCTTTTAAATTTAGTATAAATTTATTGAAATCACAAGTTTCATGGTTAACTATTGGACAATGGAAATGTCTTAAGGGTTTTTAAGGGTATTGATACACTGAAGAAAACTAGTTTAAATAACACAAATCAAGATTTCACCTTAAATTTTTCCACCGATTTCCGACACCAGAAAATTCAACAAATCACACCAAAAACAATTCCTTTATAGAAAAAATGTCCTTAGTTGTTGTTATTTTTTTTATAAAAAAGTCATAAGCATTTTAATTGTTATTTTTTACAAATAACTCATAATCATTTTAATATAAATAGTATTTATTATAAACATTTTATCATCCTTCAAGCCTAAGATATTTCTAAATTTAATGATATCATTTAGTGTTTTCTTTAATATTCCCCTTAAGTATATCAATCAACATTCATAGTGTTAATCATGATGAACAATGTAGTTGGCGCTCCATTGTTAGACAAAAAATTTGAAATGGGCGCGGACGGGACAGCTCTTTTAAGGTTACATACAAACGTCCACGTCAATGGAGGTGGAGACTGAAACTGGGTTTCTGAGAGTTAAAATGGGCGCCGAGGGAATCACTCTTTTTAATGGCATAAATAAACGTCCACGTCAACGGAGGTGGAAATGGCAGTTGTGTTGACGCCGCTTGGAGGAATGCAGTTACCACAAGGCGAACGGAAAAGGGTCGAAATCGTTGGTCCGACAACATACGCCTGTTTGTTCTTTCTTTGGACATTTTTTTTCTTTTCAGGATAATACGATACTTAGATTGGAAAACTGGTTATGGTAAAAAAAGAAAGAATGGTATTTGGCATCCCCTACAAGATTAAATTTGAAGGGGCATATGTGTTATCAACATAATTGGATTTACTTGAAAAAACATTAACTCAATTAAAAATTACAATATTTAGATTGGAAAACTGGTTATCGTCAAAACAATATAAGATGGTATTTGGATTTAGAACAGTATGTGTTATAAACTCAATTGGATTTACTTGAAAACTATTACCTCAGCTAATAATTATAGAATTTATGGTTTTAAACTTGAAAAACTTCGGTAACCCTGGTTAAAAAAACATGCCTTACAATGTATCTTAGCAGCTTAGTTGGCAGGTGCTTCGACATTATTGTCAATCATGATGATGAAAGGAGTTGGCGGTCCACTGGAACACAAAAATTTGAAATGTGCGAGGAGATGGGACCACTCTTTTCACGGTATGTACAAACGTCCACGTCAACGATAGTGGAGACGGCAATTGTGTTACAAAAATTTGAAACGGGCGTTGAGGGAACCTTTCTTTTTAACTGCATATACAAACGTCCACATCAATGGAGATGGAGACGGATTTGTGTGGATGGCAATTGGTGGAATGGAAAAAGGTCCAAGTTACAAAATTACTCAATTAAAAATTACAAAATTTGCTGTTTCAAATTGTGCAAGATTTCCTGTCACCCCTACAACGTGGAATTCTCACCACTAAACTACAAGCACTGCATTAACATTAAGTTAAAGCAATTGATTCAAATTTCGATTAATCAATTCTCGAGATATTTTACGATCCCATCATAATGTTAAAAGAATAAATTCAAATTTCAATTATTCAATGATTTATGATCCCATATAAACGTTAACCCAATCGATTCAAATTTTGATCGATGAATATGCACATCAGCACTGCAGAGAAAGTTTTTTGTTGGTTAATATGAAATGTAATGCGCAGCAGCAGATGTAAAAGAAATTTTCACACATCAGGGAATGAGATTATTACACAGCAGTGTAAAAGTTTGTATGCAAAGATAGAGTATTTTTTAGGAGAGATAGTGAAGGTTTTTGGAACTGCATTTTTCTTGTTGTAATCCTTCTATAAGATGAAAGATTTTTTGTAACAGTTGATTTATTGTTCTCTGTTCATTTTTGTTTGGAATTATCAGAAATTCCCAACAAAATTATCAAAAAATATTTTACACTACCCTATACACGTTAAAACGTTCTATTCAAATTTCGATTTATCGATTACCAAAAGATATAGACCATTCTATTCAAATTTAGATTAATTAACTATCAAAAGATACTTTACAATCCCATATAATCTTTAAAACAATCAATTCAATTTTCGATTAATCAGTTATTAAAAGATATTTTACAATTCAATTTTCGATTAATAAATTATCAAAAGATATTTTACGATCTCATATAAACGTTAAAACATTCTATTAAAATTTCGATTAATTAATTATCAAAAGATATTTTACAACCCTTTGGTAGAGCGCAATCAATTTACAAATTATCGAATCAATTTAGTAGAGCGCAAGGCTTTTAACCATGGGTTCGAGGGCCATGGTGGGCGTGAGATATAAAATCCCTTGTTTTCACAATAGGAAAGGAGCAGGTCATCGGTTCGAGCCGTCTCCATTTTTCAATCTTTGTATTTGTTTTTGGCAGGCTCGATAAAAGGGAACAGGTCGGGAGTTCAGCCCCTTTGGATTTCTTAATCTCAAGATCGCTGTAATTTTTGGCACAAGGAATCGCAAGTCTTATTTTGGCACAATGAATCACAAGTCTGGATTTCTTCATCTGAAGCTCTCTGTAATGGGTTCAAGCCCCACGAGAGGGCGATGTTTACTACTTGGATTTCTTATCGTCATTCAAGATTCCTAATTTTATGTCAAAATTCAAAACAGTCATTGCCATATAAATCACCAGTGATTCCACAAAAGGCATGTCCGATTTTCTGGTGTGATAGGAACTTCATAAAGGCGTTGTCAAATTATTTTTGTGTGATGGAACTTCATAAACAGTAGTCCGCTTATTATTATTATAGTTAGTAATATTTTGTTGAACAATGTGAAAATTAATATTTTAAAAATTATTATATTTAGACGGGTTTTTTAATTTAAATATGAATGAGCGATGTTTTCTACCATATTATCTTTAAAAATAACAATTATTTCAATTATAATAATGAATTAAAAAATAATAATTATTCCAATTGCATATAAAATATTTTATTTATTTTAAAAATATTAATATTTGTGTGTTTTGGTCATTCCTTGGTTAGCTTCTTCAGCTTCGTTTACGTTGTTTTTACTGTGGGATGTTGTAGAACGCCTTTGTGTCAGTTTTGGTAGATCGATTTCGGCATTTCTGTGATATGGCTCAGCGATTTAAGCGATTTATGAATCATACGTTTGAGGGCCAAAAAAGAGAAAGAGAAGCCTGACCGAGTAAGGATAGAGTAGACTACCTCATGTCATCGGCATTATCTCAGACCGAACGCCGAATGACAAACGGCCTACTATGCCATTTTGGAATACATTGTAAGTTTGGTCCCGCATATTGAGGGGTGATTAATGTGTTCCAAAATAATTATTAGAAAACAAAATTTAAATTAATTTATCGTAAATAAATAATTTTAAATATTTAAAAAATATAAAATTTAATTTATGTGTTATTTATTAGAAAATAAAATTTAAATTAATTATATTCTAAATAAATAATTTTAAATATTGGAAAAAAATAAAATTTAATTTATGTGTTTATATTAGATAAATTTTATTAGATGGGTTAAAATATTTATTTATAATTAATGATACCATTAGTTTTAAAAATATTTTAAAAAATAATATAAATTATAAAATTTAAAATCAATCAAAAAATATTTTATAAAAAAATATAATATATAATTGATTTTATTTATTTTGTCCGGAAAAAATAGTCACATTACTTTAATTCAAAATGACAAAATTTATATTCTGAAATGGGAATATATATATATATATATATATAAAGAGTTACGGGTTTTGATATATATGTTTGGATAGAATGTTTATTTTATTTTATTTTAATTTTAATTATGCTTTTAAGCTATTATGAATTTTTATTTTTTTTGTAAATAAGGTAGTACTTTCTATATTTATTTTTTCAAAATTTATATTCAGGAACTTCGATCACTCACCTGTCTGAGGGAAACTAGGTGAACATTGATCGGCATTGTATCCACTCCAAAATTTAAATAAGTTCATCAGTGTAATCAACATCTCCCAAGTTCCTATCAGTATCTCCCAAATTCCTATCTTTAGCCTTTTAGACAATAACATTCAAAAACTAAAGATGAAGAAACTACTCCTCATCTGAGGAGGCTATCTGAAATGTTTCCTTCTCTTCCGGGCTTAGCGTATTCTTGCCAGTTTTCTGCGACTTCATCGCTGGGCCTGGGAGCTCTTGTCCCTACCGGAACAATTTCCACTTTATCTATGATAGAGTCTACTCGATTCGGTCCAAGGCAGGATTATTCCTGTATGTTTGCATTTGGATGGTCACCAGCTCTTTCATCATTTCCCCTCGGCCAAGTTTAGGTTCCTTGTTTCTCTCTTGCCTGTTCAACACTTCCCCTTCCATATGTTCCTGATGTAGGGTCGTGGCTCGAGCAACAATATGTTTCATTATCCAATACTGTTGCAAAGTCCTGGTATAGAGAGATTGCCGACCATTTGTTGTGCCTACGTCCTGTACCATTTCTTCCCACTCATGCAGGGGGAGGTCTCTGTCTCGTATATTTTGTCTCAGGTCTCATTCCTAGCTCCAAATCTGCTCCTCGACTTCTTGCGGATTTGCATTCATATAGGCGCCAACTAGTTTCTTAATCTGAACACCAGACGATTTCCTACCTTTTTTCTGGCCTATGCTACTTGTTCCTTCTTCTTGCTTAACATTTCTCTTTCTTCGCTTGGGTGCCATGTTTTTGGTGGTCAGCTTTCTAGTGCTCTTATCCTTCAAATGTTTTGGCTGGGTTGCAGTTGCCCCCTTACTACTTGTTAGACCTATCACATTATGAACGGAGTTGTCAGTTTTAGCCTTTGGGGTGGTATAATTGAATGGGGTAGTACTAACACTACTCATCATAAGTCCTCTCGAGTTATGGCTATCTCGTTTATGTAGATCTAAGGCCTCTCTAGAACTTTCAGGTTCCAAGCTTCCACCACTAAGGGTTGCGCTATGATAGTTAGCATGATTTTTCTAGGATGAGTGGTCCATCTTGCTTTCGGGGTGCCTCCTGGCTCTCCTAGGCTTGCCTATCCCCATTCCTGGTTTCGGTTCCTCTGGTTCAGGGCCCCCCTCCTAATTTCCTTCAGATTCTCTGTCTCCTATGGGATGCTCCTCGAACCACTCTCTCATTTGCTGGGTTTTCCTTTCCGTAGGCATAATCTCAGGATTTGAAATTCGCAGGTCTCCACATCTGTTGCAGGGGACATTGGTGGATGGGACCTTCAATTCCTGTCTGCCCTTATCCTTACTGCTATACCCATGCTTCGCAGCCATGGATTCTTGGGGTTATTCCTTGTCCCAAACTACCTTAACTCTGTAACTCAATCTAAGGCGATGTTGATTATCCCTATCTAACTTCGTGCCTATTCTATGCATCATGAAAAATTATTTTTCCAAGCCTGGAGGGGTGGAGATTTAACATACCCGTCGACCTGGTTGCGCTATTCTATATTCTGTAGTTGTCGTTGGCTGTCGATGCGTTCTCGGTCGCCACCTTCCTTCTTCTGCGTGCACATGCAAAGTGCATGGTTTCCCTCATACTCTGTTCTTTTAATATTCCTCTATCTTAACCTTACCTCGAGCTGTCTTCGTTTTTATCCATCCTTGGCTTGCTTTTCGACCCATTTTCCTTAGGATGCTGCCCAAATGTCTTGTCCTCCGTGCTTCATTAATGTTTATCTTCTCCCGGCTGCTCTTGCCATCCATTTGCTGACTCCACATCGCCATCTGGCTTTCCTTTATTGTCCCTTCTAGGTCCTACTCTCCTGTTCTCCCTTTTCCCACCTCTTTCCATTTCTTCCCCCACGCTTCTCGGGTCAGTCCTTTCTCTTTCCTCTTCCATCATCCATGTCCTCTTTGTCCTTTCTTCAACCCTATGTTGTTCCATGGGTGATCTGTGTTGATCTGCCTGCACCTGCCTTCGTCCTTCTGCCCTCCCATCAACGTCATCGGAATTCTCTAGCTGTCGCTTATCTACTTCGACTGTTTGTTTCATTTGGTTCATTTCCTCATTCTCGTTAAGCTCTACTTCTCCTGCGTCTAACTGTTGCTCTCTATTTCGGCATCACCAGTTTGCGAGGAGGATCCGCCACGGCATTTTCTTTCATTTTCACATGGGATGAGATGGTATATGCCAGTCGCTGAAGTTTCTTTTCCACGTCTATTATTACCCACGTCGTCCTTCAACTTTTGCTTAATTTTTCTGTGGGCATTCCTTGTTGTAGTTGTTTTATGGTTTCTATTACCAGCATGGAATCCCCTTCTATCTGCAATCTTTGGTACCCTTCTCGTATTGCTATCTCCAGTCCCCTGTTTAGTGTGTGATATTCTGCTTGATTGTTTGTGGCAATGTCGTAGTCCATTGCATATTCCTTTTTGATCTTTCCTTCCTCGTGTCTGAATATCCCTCCAATACCCACCTCCCTTGGGTTGCCTTTGGCTTCCCTGTTGAAGTTTAGTTTTATGAATCCTTGGGGGGGATTTCTGTAACTTTCTTCTGCTCTTACCTTTTCTGCATCATGTACTTTCCTTATGCTACTTGAGTTTTTTGCTTTAATTTCCAGTTGGTTCATAATACTGGTTTCCATTCCTTCTGTCTTCTAGTCTTCCTCTGTCCAGTTTCCCAGAATGATTGTTTCCCTTATGTTTCCCATAATTTGGTTCCAGATTCCCCCTATGTCATTTTTTTATGTTCTGAAGATTACCATGTTTCGAGCTTTCCAAAGGTTTCATAGGAGGAACCTGATTGATAGGTTCCACACACGGTTGAGGATTATGTTGCAGTATGGCTTGCTGCTCCACAACTTTATTGTTATTTTAATGATCTCTAACTTTCTTTCTGTAATCCCAAAAAGCTATTCGTGATTTTGCCACAGGATGTTACTTACATTGCAGGAGTTTGCAACATGCTCCTTGGTTTCTTATTGATTTTGGCATAGCGCATAGTGTGAGGGCCCCTGCATCCCTTTCCATCTTAATTGATCGCAAGTCAAGGCTTTCCCATGTAGCATTGTTCAAGTAGAAATCATCACTTTTGGCTAGGTTTTTAACTGCCAGATTCTTTTCCATTTTTTTGTGTCTGCATTTCCAGCTGCTTTTGTTTTCATATGGTAGCCTTCTGATATTGTAAACATACCTTTAATGAATTTGCCCCATCTTATTATATATGGTCCTTCTTTAATAGCTATTTTCCTGGTTTCCAATTCTTTGTGATAGGTATTCCATTGATCAATTTCTGGGGCTTTAGGCCAATCACTCTTCATCTTCCATCTTCGCGAATAACTTCGGTCACCTATCCAATAGTTTCTTACTACGTCTTCCACTACTTGGGTTGTGTACTATTGTATTTCGTGTAGCTGGGGTTCTTGACTCATGGTACCTCTTTGTTGCGACCCTTCCTGCCAAAAATCTACTTTTTCTCCCTCACGGATTTCCCAGAAGCTATTGTCTTTTATCAGAGCTCTATTCATATTGGCCAAGTTCCAAATCATTGAGCCTTTCTTTTCTGACAAGGTTCAGAGTTTACCTTCCGGTGTCCATGCTATCTCATATTTTTGTTCTCACAACATTTTCCATAGTTCATTCCCTCCTTGAATCCATCTCCACCATAATTTTGCCCCCATGACTTGGTTTAAAATCTAAGGGTCTCTGAGTCCTAGGCCTCCCTCTGATACCGACTTGCTTAACCATGTCCATGAAAGTAATGCCCATTTTTTTTATTTGTCTGCCCCTTGCCACAGAAAATTTTTAAAGATTTGCACCATTTTCTGACATATGGTCTAAGGGATTGCTTGCCCTGCCATCTGATAGACTGACATAGCTTGAAGGACTGATTTCAGGACTATGAGATGGCTCGGTGTATTAAGCGTTCTGAACATCCAATTGTCCATTCTTTTTTGAATTTTCCTTATCAAAACGTGCCAATTCGTTACTTTGTACTGTTGATCACTTAGTTGTACTCCTAAGTATTTTGTTGGGAACTGCCCAATTTTGAACCCCCAATGTTCTTGCCAAGAAGGCTTGGCTCACTCTTAGTTCGTTGAAGAAGAAGATTTATGTCTTCTCTTTATTCACCTCTGTTCCTGAAGCTTTTGTAAATTTTGATAATATTTCCCCTAGTTTTTTTGCTTCCTTGAGGTTTTCTTGGCTATACATCATTACATCGTCCACAAATTGTTGATGTGTGATAGTTAAGTCTTCCCCCCATAATCTTAACACTTTAAATTCTCCTATGCTTACTCTGGCGTTGATTAAGTGACCTAAACCACCCGTTGCTAAAATTAATAGGAACAATGAGAGAGGGTCTCCCTGTCTTAGGCCACGGGAAGGCTTAAAGGTATTAGTAGGGGTACCGTTAAGAAAGATTGACATACTAGGTGTGGATGTCATGGAAATTATCCATGCTATCCATATATCATCAAATCCATAGCCTTGAAGGATTTCTTGTAGATATTGCCAACTGAGTTTATCATATGCCTTCGCTAAGTCAAGTTTGACCATCATTCCTTTATTCCTGGTTTTCTTTAGGGAGTGGATCATCTCTTGCGCAACTACAATCCCATCCACAATCTGTCTGCTTTTCACAAACCCTGTTTGTTCTTTTGCTATCAAGTTTGGTAGCAGTGGTTGTAATTTGTTTACCATTATTGTGGCCAAAATTTTATAGATTACATTGCAAAGAGCTATTGGTCTGAAGCTATGGGGTTCTTCAGCCTGATCTACTTTTGGTATTAATGCCAGAAAGGTAGCATGCCATGCAGGGTGCATTATTTTATGGCTTCTTGATTCTTCTACTGCATTAACAATATCTTTTTTCATGAACCTCCACGTTGCTTGAAAGAATTCTGTCGTAAAGCCATCCGGGCCAAGAGCATTATTTTTAGCCATTGAATATGGTCACCCTATTTTCGGAGTTGTTTTTGTGAAGGATTTTTTGGATGTTTGTTTCATGGAGGATTCAACTCAAATTGTGACATGGATATTAGAATATTTCCAATTTTACAATTTGGGTATTTCAAAAGGGCATGATGGCTTGGCAATCCATATAGATTATCAGAATTTCATAATGGAAATTCAAAATATAAATTGGTGAGATTACTAAATTTTTTGTTTGTGAAAACGTGACCAAAATAATAGGAATTGTTGTTTCAGAGTCTACATAGTTAATCTTTCCATCATATTTCTTGAATATATCTATATATATATATATATATAAAACATCCCATCTTTTGAAAAGAAAAACAAGAATGTGGAAACTCAAAACCAAGAACGAATTGAAAGTTGATGCTATTGTATTGTTGGTCGTGTATTGTTCATGTAGTGCATATTTTGAATGAAATATCTTTGTTATTTTTATTCGGGTTGTCTGGATTTCCTATTCTCGAGCTCCTGTTTGTTAGAACCATAGGGATTTCTTATTCTCAAGGCCCTATTTTGGCAAAATACGAAACAACCATCACTAAGTTTAACACACAAAAATCATCTCACGCCGTGGGTTCAAACCCCACGCTAGGTGGGTGTCTTTGTCTATCAGTTTCTTGTTTGGGACAAATACAAAAAAAAACATCGCAAGCCGTGGATTCAAATTCGAACCACATATTGTGCTGGTGTTCGTTGACTATTTAGATTTATCTTCATCCAATATTCGAACCCTACGATATGCTAGTGTTGTTAACTATCAAGCTCCTGTTTTAGAAAAATACAAAATGAGCATCACCTAGTTTAGCACAAAACAAACATCCTAGGTCGTATGTTCAAACCTGAGGGTGGGCGGCTGTTAGAGGCTGTAGCTGAATATTGGTTTAACATAAAATATGCATAAGATGTTGTGGGTTCAAACCTCATTGTATGTATGCATATGTTATATTGACCTTTTGGATCTATCCTCTCCCTGATAGAGGGAAACACATTTAATCATTAAGAAGAATAAATAGTTTTGAATATTTTTTAATAATTATTTTTTCAAAAAAAATGATTTTGTTTTATTTTATTAATAAATATATGAGTTTTATTAAGAAACGTTTATGGGTTTTGGATGGATAGTGAATGGATATTATATTAGATTTTTTTGGTGGGAAAGCGTTATTAGTTGATATGTTTCCTATATGAAAAAATATAAGCTCTAAAAATTATATTAAATGTAAAATATTCAAAATTTACTTTATTGAAAACTTTAATTTCTATATTATTGAAACAAACTCTAATTTTCATATCATTCAATAAAATTATGATTAAATTAAGAGTATGAGAGAAATTTCACACTAAGCTATCCCCACATATTAGGTCATCATATGCCATGCAACCTTTTAAATCCAACTTAAGTAGGTTTATCCGTAAAGTTGGGTCCAAAAACAATTATTTTATAGCCAACAGAACTACGCAAGTTCCATAAGTTTTGAGTTGCATGTCATAATCATTGGCATCCATATGTAAGACAAACCCTCAAATACGTTGTGCCACAAGAAGACACCCACCCTAGAACATGCCTCATCAAGCCCATGTCATCTACAACTAGAACCACAACTTTGCTATTAGAACATGAGACAACCCTTGGGTAAGTAGTAGATTATGTTAAAACAAGTCTCCACAAACCCTTACCATTCACAACAAGCATCATCATTCTAAAATCCTATTTCTACTATTGATATTGTAATTAAAATTAATTACGGTATTGTTCCCTACATGGACATGTAAATGTAAATGTGCAAAAGACCCTAAATAAATATAATTACAATTTAAATACTTGTTGATGATGTAGTGAAGCCTAATACAATGCAAACCATGTGAAGCAAAATTCTTCATAGTCATGATTCAAAAAGTCTTTACCTTTAGCAATTCTTATAATTTTAAGAGACTTTTGTAATCACTTTAAAAAATTTATACTCATTTGATGATTATTGGATATTTTTAAGAGGCTCTTATAATCACTTCCAAAATTTTCCAATCATTTGATGCTTATTGGGTATTTCCCCTATTCATCCCATTATATTTATGGCAATTGTGTATCTCTCTCGTAACATTGTGAGTTTTGAAAAGGAGGCTTAGTCTCAAAAATGTAATTTCACCAACATAATAATAAAATGACGAGAGCTTCAATGGAAAATAAGATGTATATAAAAGACAACTTTTATAAAATATTGAGTATAAATCCCTATTTCCTCTGAAGGGTAATGGCCATCTTATAATATTAGGGTTGGAAAGTTCATTTTTAAGTTTTGAAACCATATTGAAATTTAAAATACATAAATTCATTATTAATTTGTACAATATATACAAATTGACATATCACTATACTCTTAAAACATATTTACATATACAATTATTCATGGTTTTTGATATAATAAATATAAAATCTATATGCAATATTAATAGTAAAGAGTACAAGTTTTTAATTTTTAAAATAAAATTAATTATGTAGTGTAAATGTTTTATATTTTGGTTCTTCCAAGTATATTTTTGGTTTAATTTTACCCAACATTTAATAGAGATTTATTGGAATAGTAGTTTTGAATAATATAAACTACCCAATCAAATTATCTTGAATTTTTTTAACACACTAAAGTAATTTATATATTCAAAAATGTATTTTAAATTAAAAATATATATAATTTCAAAAATACTTATATCACCCCCGATCAGGGTGATGGAGGCGGTAATGCACCATAATGGCGACGTCAGAGGTATGATGGAACAAACACAGGCCAATACATTTCGCTTGAGAGCTAACAGGTACACAGAGATGCACCATTGTTTGGTAAGGAAAGATGGCAGAAGGAAGGTCAGGCCAGGGAGTGGCGGGAAGGATAGTGATGACAGCACGACGAGAAAACAGGGTAGTGGCATGCAGGAGTATAGAAGGATTAGAGTAGAGAGGAAGGATAGAAGGCGAGGGAGGCGAAGCCGAAGCGGGACGAGGGAGCCACATATTACACAAGCGAGTAGGGAACACGCCACCGGGTATGTAAACTGTTGCTCCCCTATTATTGTTTCAACCGTTGGTAGTATGTTGGGGGGGGGCGGGGGTTAAAACCAAAGGAAAGGAGGATGAAAACGATTCTGTCAAGGGAGATAAGAAGAGTGATATGTCCAGGCTTCAGGATATGGCAGAGCTCGAGAGCTGGGATTCGGACCAGGAGAGGGGTAAGGTCATAAGCAATGACAAAGTGGGGAAGAAGGAGCCTATAACTTGTGAAATAAGTAGAGAGGAAATGAGGTTATAAAGTCAGGGTAGAGGCACCAAGTAAAGTAGTCGATTAAAGAAAGCTAACGAGAAGCGCATAAGAAAGCGGGACTGGGAGGGAAACTCGATAGGGAACCCATGTAAGCTAATAATGCCACCCCAAGAGGAGCCCTCTGACAAGATTGAGAGGGTAGTTGTGATTATGGCTAATGGCTTTACCATGCTGCGGAATACTCGAGATGGGAAAGATCGAACCATAGTGGGGAAGCGGGCAGGCATAAGAGACTCGGATAACAAAAATTTGCGAGAGGAAGAAGTAATGAGGAATAGAGGGAGGGGAGGGGATAGTTACCCGTGTGACTTGGGTATAGGAAAGTGAACCCACAAATAACCCAATTAGGAGTGGATGGGTACTTGGATTGACGAGGATTTTATATTAACTCATTATTGTTCGTCTTGTGAACAGATAGACGGTAGCAGGGAGATGGCTCGAGCAGGTCGCGGATGGGGTTGAGGGCGTGGTCGCGGTCGCCAACGATAGACAAGCACCTGCCAAGGGCCGCAACATAGTAATAACCCGAGCAAACGAAGAGGCTGTTGACCGATGGACGAAGCCATAAAAGAAGTATCCATAGCTTACATGAGAAATACAGAAGAAGGTATACGAGAAATAATTGAAGACATGGAAGTGGAAGTGAAGGAGGAGGAGTCCGAGGAGGAAATGGAAGAGTGGAGCAATATGGTTTCAGACCTGGGTAAAACAAGGGGAAGAATGTCGCAATACAAGTAGACACTTCACCTTTATTGGCTCATGAAGAAGTTGCTCTGCAAGGCAGTTGAGCACGTTTCTATGGGCATGGCTTTAATAACCAGAGACATGCCTGACTACAATAAAGACTTGCAAACCATTCAATTCCAGCTCTGCAAACTGGACATGAGACTGGACCAAATAGAGAGAAGCATCCCAGGCGTCGCAAATAGGAGGCCAGTGCATGAGGTTTCAACAGTGGACCCAACAATGGTGGAACTAGACAAAGAAGATCAGGATGAGTAAAGTTAGTCTCTTCTATTTTTAGAATAGAACTGTGCTCTTTTTTAGAGGAAAGTTTCTTTATATTTCTGAATGTCCATACGAACAATAGATAAAAACTCTATTTTCAATTGTTCAGTTTACATAGCATGGCTTGAAAGACTACAAACATACCAATTTTGGATGGCCTATGTTATATTTAAGTTGGTAAAAGCTTGGTTTCCCATTGGGAAAGTTGTGGCCACCTATGTTTTGTATGTATTCTTAGTGTGTGTTTTATAAATAGAAAAGGACATACCTAAACTTACAAAAAAAAATATACTTATATCACTAAATTATAAATAAAATAATTAAATTACCTTATTGATTAATAATAATAATAATAATAATTAATTATATATTACATTAATAAATATTATATTTATTTAATCTAATTTTACTATCATATAATATTAGGATATAATATTCTACTTAGTTGATTTATATCTATTTTTTGTAATTCTCTCATTCTAAAGCAAGTTTGATGTTGGTTGATTTATATATATTCCATGTAATTTTCTCATTCTAAAACAAGTTTGATGTTGGCCAAAAAACACTTGAACATATAAAATCAAATCATATTTTCAGAATTTATTTTCCTTTAATGAATATAAAAGTTAATTAATGTTAAAATGTGTTTTAGAAAAATTGGTTTCTTTAGTAAATTGGTTTTGGAGTATGCCTTAAAACTACTCTTGGTTAGCTAAAGTCTCACTTCCATCATAAGTAATGATATAGGGTAAATACCAAAGACTTAGAAGAATATTAGATGAATTAGCCTGAGATAAATATCTTCTTCTTCTTCTTCTTTTTTTTTTTTTTTTTTTTTTTTTTTGAATTAGACTATTCTATTATGTACAAAAAACGAAAATACAATTACAGTCAGGCTTTACAGCGGGAGCCTGCTGCCAGAGATAATGGCAGAAGGGCTCAACTGTTTGGCCATGCTTGCGAATAAGACTCAAAAATTCCCACAAGGGGAGGACCATAGAAGTTCCCACGCAGGGGACAACCAGAACCCACAAAGTGAACAACAATCCCACGTAGGGGAGTGCCACGAAGGCCAATTTTCACAAACCCAAAAGAACGACCATCTGTCTCGTTTCAAAAATCCCAAAACACTGACACTAAGACACTTTGACGGCTTGACCAGCCTTGACCAAATGACGCATAAACAGACAATGACAAGTGCACGAGGAAATCTGACTAGAGAAGCCAAGAGCCACCACCTGGACATCAGATCCAGAATTGGAGCCGCGTGCTATTCTTTGGACTCCTCCTCCATGATCGGGCAGGGCCTGTAGTAGTCCTCCTACGGCTCCATAGTTGCAGCTTCCTCAGCCTCAGCAGGTGGACATTCGCTGCCTTCCTTGTGAGAATTTAGATCTTCAGCTGACTTTCCTTTGTCTACCGGGGCCACATTGGCCTCATGGATTTCTTCTCGCGGAGGAACTGAAACAGGCAGAGAGATGGTGCCTCCTTCCTCCTCAGTCTCGTCAATAAACAAAACAGAGATATGCGTGTTGATACGCGGCCGAGTCAGACGGTTGTCAAAAGAAAAAATGGCCGAGCCAAAGAAGGGTGCACCATAGGTGCCAGAGGAGCTAGCTTCCAGGAGTTGGGTGGGCCGAGAGGGATGAGTGACGGCAGAGCTGGGGCAGTGACAGAAGTAGTGGCAGTGCGAGCAATGACAAGGAAGGCGAGTTTCCTCCGCAGTTGGGCGTCACGAGGTTCCCCCTCTGTTGGAGCCCCTACGGCTGAACAACCTTTCGCACTCACGAACCATACTGGCGGGGAGGTTCAGGGAATGAAGCAGCTGAACAGACAGGCTCGAGCTGTGGCAGAATAGGGCAGAGCCTGTATTAACCCAGAACTGGATGCGGAATAACCAGAGATCCGGAAGCAGGTGGGCAGGAACACAGAGTGCATAATGCATGAGGGCAGGAGCGTGGAGAGGGCCACTGTAAATAGAGCTTCCAGCTCTACCTCGGCGGTCTTCCGCCATAAAAGCTGCAATCACATCCATCACAGAGCCGAGAGGGGAAGCGCAGTCGAGAGGGGCCGGAGTGTTAATGCTCTCGGCCTGCCAACCTATGGCTATTAAAGCCACCGTCCTATAACGGCCAGCTCCGCCGCATCCCAATTTTACCGTGCGCGTGATGGGCACATGGTCTTCACGAGACCCCTGTCTCGTCAGCCTTAAAATTCTAGCGAGAACCCGCATCCGGGAGGTTGGCATCATTTTGTACCAGATGATAGCATTCCTGAGCTTGTGCATGATTTGTTAGAATGTCAAGAGTTCCTGCCCATAGAGCAAGTTCGCTTTCCACGCCAATGTTGGCGAGTAAGTCAGCTACTTTGTTGCCTTCTATTCTTGTGTGGTTGAAATTGATAGCTCTGGTGTTGAGTAATTCTCGCTCCAAAGTTTCCAGCCTTGCTTGCAGCCTCTAGCTTGTGGCAACTTTTTTTGCATTTGAACCATTCAGGAGGTGCTTGGCCATGTTGATCAGAATTTGGGAGTCTCTTTCGACCTCCAGGGGGATAAAGTTGTTTTTCCTTCAGAGAATGATCCCCTGCTAGAGACCTTCCAACTCCGCTAAGTTGTTTGTGTCCCATCCAATATTACCATAGTAGATCTATAAAGGCTTGCCTTTGTAGTCTCGGATGATTCCACCATAGTCTGCATTCCCGGGATTGCCTTTCGAAGCTCCATCGAAATTGAGTTTATAGAAATGCTTAGATGGGGCTATCCACATGGTCTGACCTGTTCTGCAGTTGTTGTGTTTGATTGTGTTGTAGGACTGTTCGGGAAGTTGTAAATTCCATTTGTTCCATATGGCTTTCTCATTGTCTTGCATTGGGAGATCGTCTTTGTTCCATGATCTGAGCTTCAAGGTTTCTTCTAGGTTCCCACATACCTTTCTCCAGATGACATCAGTTGGGGAGTAATCGTCTTTAAATATCCTTTTGTTACATTCTTTCCATACATTCCATAGAAGCAGGCCAGGTAGTAAGCGCCATAGGTGGTTGAGAATTTCACATTTGTATGGATGCAGTGGCCAATGTCATGATGTGTTTGTTATATCATTTGGAAGCCTACATCTTCTCTGACTCCTGAAGCTAGCCTTTTCCCATAGAAGATTAGCCAAGGGACAATCATCCAAGAGATGTTAAGTAGTTTCCACTTGAGATTTGCAGTTTACACACATGGAGGGGCCATGATAATATCTTCTTCGGGGTTTTTCCCAAGTGAGAATTTTTTTGTGCCCAACTAGCCATAAAAGGAGTGTTACTTTTGGCCATGAATCCAGCTTCCAAATTTTGGACCATATTGGATCGATCATGGAGGGGTCAGTGCTTACAATTTTGTAGGCTTATGCCGTGGTGAAAGCCCCCTTTGGCCTGTTGTTACGCAGTAATTTGTCACCGTTGGTCACCGTCCTTGTTACCCCTACTTTCGCACACTGGAGGACACATTTATGGACCTGTGACCAGTGACACAACTTAAAAACACTTGCATTGGATTCTCCTAAGTATGAACTTCAAAATCCCTGAAGACACCTTTTGAAGATTAGCCCTAAAAAATGCCCTTTTTCCATTAGCGCGGGTCCACAGTGTCTAACCCGCGCCAATGGCTCAGTTCCTCCAAAGAGGGCGCGCCCATGGATGCTCTGTCACAGAACAAAGCCCGTGCCACCCAAAATTGGTCATGATTTTTGGCCAGCGCGCACTGAAGTGTTTTTTACTCCATTGCTCATGCAGTTCTCTGGGGAAACATCCCATGGAAGTGGTCGAGTGTCGTCTTTTTCATCCATGACAACCCAGTTCAAAGGCTATTCTGGGACAATGCCAAATCTTCACTAGATGTCCGGATAAAATGCATACTTCCTCCTCCTCCATCTATAAATGACTGTCACCCTGCATTGAACCAACTAGTTTTGGTGAGAGCTAAGGTGAGCTAAGATTATGCTAGATTGATAGTAAGAATTGAGAGCTATAGAGGAGTTATGCTGCCAAAATATTGAGAGAGGAGGTCACTTTGCAAGGCATCTTTAGCTGCTGACCCAGTCGGAGGAGATTTCAACGTAAGGCCTCTTTGGTTGTAATCCTTCTTTTCTTTTATTGAATAATGAACGACTATCATTATGGTTCCACTCATGTGTCTTCTGATGATATTTGAGTTATATCTTGTCTGACCGATATATAATTGCATGTACTGGATTTTACGCTTGTGTTGGATTGTTCTTTGTTTGTGCAGGTGTCCGTACGTGGAGCGTAAGGATAGTGACCAGCCAAAGCTAAAGAACGGGAGCGGTGTTTCTTCTACAACAAATAGCGTTGGATTCCAGGTAGATCATTCTGATCGATATTTAAATTATGCAATTAGGAACCTACGTGTAGCGTGTGTGATTGTTGCTAGACCCGTGTTGGGCTAGTGGTATCGCCTCTGTCCGCAGAGGGGATTTACCAGTTCAACAATTTGGCGACTCCACTAGGGAATTGCTTGTTGATTGTTTTTGTATTGTTTGATTTGTAAATTGTGGACGGAGTCTGAAGAGCGGCCAGGTAGCCTTCGAAACACTTCTGCTATGCAGAAGTGAAGTAGATCAACGCCACTTCAGTCGATCTCCGGTTAAGTTTATAAACTGGACAATCTCAATCTTGCCTTGCATGTCATTTTTCCCTCGTTTATTTGTTTGAATAATTTTCTTGATTAGAGTTCTTGCTATTTTTTTTTTACTTGCTGGCTCTGTCTAGATACTAGAAGCCAAGCCTGAGACATCCGTTCTGTCTTTTTTCCTGGCAAACTCCGCCAGCGCGATTTTTCTTTGAACAGTCGCACTGGTTGGCGTGTGTTGCTCTGAGAAAACTCGCGCCAAGCGCGAGTTGCAGACTTACAGTCGTGGCGCACTGGTTAATTTTTTTAATTAAGCTTTTTTTCCAGTCTCTTAAGCTTGGGTCTGTGTCTTTTTGCTCTTTTTATACCTCCTGGAAGTCTGTTGGACTGTTCTTTGGTTGGTGGTTTTTTCCATCCTTCAGTTGTTCGCCTTTGTCCATCGATTTTACTTCTTGGCCTTTGTGGCTTTGTTATCGAGCCTTCTGTTGGATTTATGATTTACAGATCCATTCATTTCATTAATTGATTTCCACATTCTTCTGGTGGCTGTATCAGTTTTACATTTCATGCTGCAAGTGTCTCGCTTTTAGCTTGCTCGTTTTTACCTGACTTCATTGGGACTTAGATTACATAGTTTTTGAAGATCTTGGTTTTTCTTTGCTTTGCTGGGTTATTGTTCATGTTTCAGATCTGGTGATAGATTCTTTGGAATGAATTATCTGGTTGTGAATATCTCTTGAAATCAATTAAGTGCATTATACTGTTTTTTAAAGAAAAGAAAAAGATTTTTGCTTTTCATTAATTAGCATGTTATGTTAATTTTTGCTTTCAAAAAATAAAAAAATAAAAGATTTTCCTTTCTTGTTATTAGCTGCATTAGGACTTTTGGGATCGTTTTGTTTGTGTGAACCTCTTAACTCTTATGTAGCTAGAATTCATCCAAACGAAACAAATACAATTCTCGCATGTAGTTGCATTTAGGACATTTCAAGAGATCGCATACGGTAAGACCGGAAACTGAGACTTAATCAAAGATAAGCCATAAAATCAATTCAATGAACCTAACAACGCATTGAAAATTAACGCTCACATTCTAGAGGTCTAGGTTAGAGACGTGTTCCGGCGTTGTTAAGCCTGGTAGTTTATCGTTGAGTGGTTGGGTGATTCCTCCACGGTGAAACGATATGTGCCAATACGGACTGTGCTCCCACCTACCGTCGAGTATAAATTGGGAGACCCCTATAGGCTTGCAACCTTTGATCCATAGGAAGCCGAGTCTGCCGCCCTACAAACCGTAATGCACTGAACGAACACAACATTCGGGAAGATTGACTGCAGTACGGGAAGTCCTTGGTGATCTTTTGATCGCTAAGGTGTATAAGCAGTTTTACGGATTGTTTGGCAAACCCTTTTACCTAGATTTCCAGAGTAGTCAGCTTTTGTTCCTTTTCAGACTGTCTAACATAAAAGGTTTAAGTGAGCAGCTTGTCACTTCGTTCTCATTAAACAATCGAAGGATACTAGAGTCATCTTTTCGTCCTTTTCTCGACTCTTTAAAGATGAAAAAGTCAAGTCAAGTGTCTTAAAAATTTATCTGGCCATGATCACATTACCTAGTTAGATCTTGTGTACACTAGATTGAGTAGGATTTCGTCTTAATATGGCAACCTTTCCAGGATTCATCAACCTAAGTTCCCCACCTGATGGGAATGCTGGTCGTTTCCTTTCTCCTGGAAATGCTGGTGCTCTTTATATGGAAACATTAACCCTTCCAGGGTTAATTGTCGGGTTACCAGTTTGGCTATTTTCAAACTCTGTGGTCCCTACTGTGTCAGTTGATACTCCATCAGTCCCTCCACCTACTCAACGTCCTGTTGAACCGAAGGTGGAACCCACCCCTTCGACACCTACTTCAACGTCTCCTTCTTCTGCTTCGCTTGGTGAAAGTCTCGTTTCAAGTACCCAGGTGGCTAACAAGAAGAAGAAGAAGACAAAGAAGAAGAAGTCAAACAAGGGAACGGTTACAAACACAATAATGACTACAAGCACAACTATTGTTCCACCACGGACAACGGAAGACGGACTCCTTCCCACTCCTCCGCACAAGGTTAAGTTTCCTTGCAGATTATGCAAGGAAAACCATCTTCTTCGTGATTGTCGTGGTATTCCTAGGATCTTAAGAATATGGTCTCGCGATCCAGCCCGTCCCTCATCGTCCACTAACGCTCACAGTGATGCTACCTCTGTAATTGGGAATACTAAGGGAAAAGTGAAGATTTGATTCCCTTGCAAACTTTGTGAAGGAAATCATTTCCTTCACCTTTGCCCACTCATGGACAAAGCCTCCTCTGTGTTGGAAAGTCTTGCAGTTCCCTCACCCCAACTCCCCGCTAGATATCAGCGTCTTTCTGCAACTGCAGATTGTCCTTCTACTGACCACAAGGTTGGTTTACATACCTCTCTTGTTCAGTCCCCTCTTCCTGCACCTGGCTCCACCCAGCCTGTTCCCGATCAACCATTGGTCGGCGATCGTGTCCGTTCGAGTTTACCACCAGTTGACCAACCTGTTCTAGACGACAGTCATAAACAGGTTCTTCATGTCTCATCAGATTCTCCTGAGTCTGACAACGATCCTTTTATCCTCGTTGACTCAGAGGGTCCTTCTTCGGCTCCGTTCGAGCAAGGGGGCAATCATACGATTCCCCCACCAAGCAATTCAGTTATCTCCTTTGATTGGAGTCACCTGACCACTTACCGCCTTCCATCCCATGTACCTTTCCAGATTACTGTGCATGCCTATGACACGGCCCTACCTGGCACCGTTTTGGATGAAGGCGCGTCGGTCAGTCTCATGCCGTATACTACTTGGCAAGCTCTTGGTTCCCCGCCGCTTAGGCCGGTCATGCATACTCTATTGGCTTTTGACGGAAGAGCATGTCCATCTCTAGGAGTCCTCCCACAGCTCCCTATTACTTTGGGAGGCAAAACCGTCTATATAGACGTAATGGTTATCCAAAGTGCTCTCGGTAACAATTTTCTCCTTGGTCGTGACTATATTTATGCCATGGGGGCTATCGTTTCTTCGCTTTTCCGTGTGGTTTGTTTTCCACACAATGGAAGGATTGTCACTATTGACCAATTATCGTTCTTTAGCCCTCCTGTGCCGTTGTCACCTCCTCCTGGTTCTCATCCACCAGTTGTATCTGCCTCCCTGCAGGTCAACTATGTGGGTACCTCTCCCATGCCTATATCCAGCACTACCGACATCGTCAATAGTGTTTTGGGGGCATTGGATCCCGACTTCCACGGCTTTGACCTCCCATCGGGACCGCCACTCTTGGAAGCCCCAACTTCCTCTTCATTATGATGAAGACTGGGCGGAGCATAGTTCATTTCCCTCTGTCAAGCTCCCTAAAAAATGAAAAAAGGTGTCTCGAGGATAGTTTTGATCTTGTGGCGACCTCGTTAAAAAATGAAACATGATTGGTCGGAGCATGGTTCTTTCTCCTATGTCAAGCTCCTTAAAAAATGAAATTCGGCCCTGTTTGTGCATCAGACTTTCATTCCATCCAATGGTTTCCATTGTTGGCTAGAGGAGAGGCCGTCGAATACACGGTCGAACGTCATTCTCGAGGATAGTTTTGCTACTGTCTCAACCTCATTAAAATAATGAAACTGTTTATCTACGAGGATAGTTCATAGCCATTATGTCAACCTCGTTAAAACAATGAAACGTGTGTTCGTGTTTTTCGGACACATAACCATTTAGTCAACCTTCAACCCATTTTCAATGGCCTGAAGCTTGGGGGGCATATACCTCGGATTGATACACGATGTTTGGGGGCATGCCCGTTTCATTTCCCATCAAGCATAGTTTGCATGTATGCCACGTGCTTTTAAGCTTGTATAAAAATGAAATTTTGTATAAAGCATAAAATATATGCGGTAAATACATTCCAATGGGTCGTTTGTTATGCAGTAGATACATTAGATTACATGTGTGTCGAACAGTCGCATAGCATATAAAACACATAGTCGCGTGAGAAAGATCCATCTAGGAATAAACATAAGCATATAAAAATACAAAAACACATGGGTCACATGTTATGCAACTGATACACTTGCATAGCATAATTACAACATCATCACATGTACAAGATCCATCCAAAAGATCGATATGTATATATATACGTGAGTCAAAGTCCTGCGCCCTGCGCGTTACAAAAAATAATACATGTCAAAAGTCTATACAGCCGCTGAAAGTGTACTCCTAAAAAATGTGCAAAAATGAAACCTAGATGTCTAAGCACGGTTATGCTCGTGATAGCATGTCACTGCTCGTACCAAACGTCTCAACAGACGATGGCCACGAGTAGACACTCCCACCGTATGCCTCTGGTAAGCTCTAGGCACATCTTCCAATCTGCCGTAGTCTGGGATACCTCGAGTGAGTGCCTCAAGGTTCTGCACAAGATCATCCTCACCCTCTATCCGAGGGTCTACTGCGGGTTGTGCTCTACGCACATTGTGGGGCACGTCAGCTGGTCGCTCCGCGCCAACATCTGTATACATATATAGACGCTGTTAGAGATAGACATGTATTAACAAAAAAAAATTAAATACATAAAAACATTAAAAAACAAAGAGTTCTTACCCAGCTCCTCATCCCAATCCTCTCCGTCAAGTAGAAGGAGATCGGGATCTCCGGTGAAATCCGTGCTCGCATAGGGCCAGTCCTCAACGACTATCATCTGATGTCGGAGCCAGATGAAGAAATCGGGCTTCCAAGACATCTGTTGGCCCCCTCCTCCTCTGGGCATAAGTTCTGCCCACCGATGCAATCTCGGCTCCCTCAGCACTGGATCTGCTACTATCCCTCCAGGTACCCGAAAATCAGCAGCCACTCTAGAAAGAAGGTCACTAGAATTGACCCATACCCAAACTATTTGTTTCCACCCTGCTTACACTTGGTAAGCTGTCGTTTGATATTGGTCGTCACCGCTGAAGCCCAATCAAACACTGTAGGATGGAGGCACTCGGTGGCCAACAGCAAATGATTCTTGCTGGCCTCATGGGGTGCCTGTATACCTGCTGCCCGGGTAATGGTAAACAAGATAATTCACAGAACCAAGCTGGGAATCGTGTTGATATCTATTTTCCTGTTGTTCACACCAAAACGTGCATCAGGACATACCCTATCCTTCACCTCCTCGATCTTCTCTGCAGAAGGTCGACTGCCTATCAGAATAGGACGGGCACCCCGTCGTGATAAACCAGTAATAAAATAGACATCGGAAACATCCAATTCCAATGTCTGGTCCTTCAGGCGGAACACCTGATCCTCTACGTCCCAAGCGTCTACTATGAAACGTAGTAGCTTAGGTTGTGCACGAAGGTAGGAAGTATGGAAGAACTTCTTGAGCCCGCAGTCTCTCAATGCAGTCATACAATCATCATCCGCCAAAGCTAGGGCATCAACTTCGTTGTGCTCTCGTTCTTTCCATTCTAGCACCATTTTTGGTGAAATCCTGCAAACAAAGGACAAATTTCACTCATTAGATAAATATTGAGACATAATTTGAAAGAAAATTGCAAGTTTAACGGTCCAAATTGGCAAAAATTGAGATTGCGCCATTGGCGCGACTGTTTCTAAAACAGTAGCGTTAATGGCGTGGCCTCTATGGAAAATTTCCGCCATTGGCGCGGTCCCGTGCCGGAAACCCGCGCCAATGGCGCGGACCTAAAAACTTTCAAATCCCCTTGCAGGGACCTAAAATATGGATGAAAACTAGAAAAAATGGAATGAAAATAAAGCTTAAGATGAGGCCTCTTACCTGTTGCAGACGACGGCTCGAACGGTGTCCTGGATTTGTCACAATCAGCAGGTGAATTTTGCACTAGAAACCCTCCAACAGTGAACTCATAAGGTAAAAAGTGAAAAGTAAATTTGTTTTTTACTTTTTCCACTATTTATAACACTATTTTACCCCAAAAATACATTAGGAGTGTTAATTTTAAGTATTTTTAGGGTATTTTCGTGTCGAAATAGGTTTTATGCTGTTGGTTGAATGATGACAGGGTCTGGTGTAGTTCAAACGAGCGTCTTTTTAAATTTTTCAAGCTCGGTAAAACATAATAAAATGTTACTTATGGTTCTCTTTCAGCTCTTTTCCTGACCTTTTAAAGCGGAAAAGATCGCCGAGTTGTCCCTCTTGGCTCGTTAAACAGTTACTAAGGGGCGGTCGTTTTAAGTTCTTTTATCGACTGTTTAAACACTAAAAGATTACCAGGTTTT
>APFE030972788.1:98832-122218 GCA_000404065.3 Pinus taeda
GTTCAAAGGCTATTCTGGGACAATGCCAAATCTTCAGTAGGTGTCCGGATACAATGCATACTTCCTCCTCCTCCATCTATAAATGACTGTCACCCTGCATTGAACCAACTAGTTTTGGTGAGAGCTAAGGTGAGCTAAGATTATGCTGGATTGATAGTAAGAATTGAGAGCTATAGAGGAGTTATGCTGCCAAAATATTGAGAGAGGAGGTCACTTTGCAAGGCATGTTTAGTTGTTGACCCAGTCGGAGGAGATTTCAACGTCAGGCCTCTTTGGTTGTAATCCTTCTCTTCTTTTATTGAATAATGAACGACTATCATTATGGTTCCACTCACGTGTCTTCTGATGATATTTGAGTTATATCTTGCATGACCGATATATAATTGCATGTACTGGATTTTACGCTTGTGTTGGATTGTTCTTTGTTTGTGCAGGTGTCCGTAAGTGGAGCGTAATGATAGTGACCAGCCAAAGCTAAAGAACGGGAGCGGCGTTTCTTCTACAACAAATAGCGTTGGATTCCAGGTAGATCATTCTGATCGATCTTTAAATTATGCAATTAGGAAACCGCGTGTAACGTGTGTGATTGTTGCTAGACCCGTGTTGGGCTAGTGGGATCGCCTCTGTCCGCAGAGGGGATTTACCAGTTCAACACCTGCAGCCCCATCGTAAGATATCATTGTCTGCTGAGTTTCTAATGCTTCTTTGTTGTATCTCTCTTTCTAGCTCAGCTGTGAAGGGATGTTCCTCGTTCCTGGTTAATTGTATACCCTGCTTCCATTTTCGATACCCGAACTCTTGTCCCTGTTCCCAGTACTCCCGAATTTTGTGATGTTGTTGGTCCTCGTCGAGGAAATTTGAGGGGATGTGTAGGAGCCCATTGAGCTTTAGCATTTGGTTCTAGGCGTCCATCCAGAATCTGGTCATGCGGCCATTTCGTACCTCCCAGAAGTTGTGTTGCTGAATCAGCTGGAAGTGTTGTTTAGCTGCATTCCATATCAATGAACCCTGTGTGGTGGGAGTGTAGCATATGAGTTCCTCCTATGGCCTATTGTTGGCATACTTAGAATTCCAGATGATAGCCCAGGGTATTCCGGGTGAGGTGAGCCATTGCCACCATATTTTGTCACTCATGATAGAATTGCTGTGATTTGGGTCTCTCAGACCAATGCTGCCTTTTTCCTTGGAATTGCAAACAATATTCCATTTTACCAGGGCCCATTTACGATTGGTAGAGGTATTTCCCCAGAGAAAGCCTCTTTGAAGGTCTCTTAGTCGCTTGAGGACCCATTTGGGGGCTGCCAAGATAGAGAACAGATATAACGACATTGCCTACAAAACTTCCTTAATGAGCGCTACTCGACTAGCAATGTTCAGGGACCTATATGTCCAGCGATTGAGACGTTGTTCAATATTTTCGAGAAGCCTTCTCCAGGTACAATGCTTAATAGTGGAGGCAGTCAGGGGGGCTCCAAGATAATTAGATGGAAGAGAGGTAATGGGGAAGCCTAAAATTCTAGCCACAGCTAGCTTGACTACTGGCTGTGTATGAAAGAAGAAGATTTGCGATTTTGATTTGTTGATGGTGGTGCCTGAGGCTTCAGAGAAATCATTGAGCAGGGATTTGAAACGTGAAGCTTCCTGAATAGAGGGGTAGCCATATAGCATATTGTCATCCACAAACTATTGATGAGTGATTGCAGGGGAGTTCTGAATGGAGAGACCTTTGAGCTGCTGAGAGAGATGAGAGTACTTGATAAGGCGACCAAGACCTTTGGCCATTAGGGTTAAGAGGAAGGGAGAGAGGGGATCCCCCTGCCTAATGCCCCTAGAGGGCTTGAAGGGCTGCGAAGGGAAGCCATTGACAAGAATGGAGAAAGAAGAGGAAGATAGGAGACTCATAATCCATCGAACCCACATGTGAGAGAAGCCAAAAGCATTGAGCATTTTTTGAATGTAAGACCAGCTGAGTTTATCAAAGCTTTAGAGAGGTCCAGTTTTAAGATCATACCTGGCTGCTTATTTTGCTTGAGAGAGTGAATGATCTCGTGCGTTAGAATGATTCCATCTAGAATCTGTTTGCCTTCAACATATCCTGACTGTTCAGGCGATATTAGCATAGGGAGGAGTGGTTTCAGCCTGTTGGCGATTACCTTTGAGATCACTTTATAGATGACATTGCATAGAGCAATCGGTCTGAATTTGTCTGGCGCCACAGATTCCTCCTCTTTTGGGATAAGAGATAGAAAAGTGGAGTTAAGAGATGGTAGTAACTAGTGAAGAGTCCTCGATTTCTCCACTACCTCCCAAACCTCAGTTTTGAACATGTCCCAGAAGGAGCGGAAGAAGGTTGTGGTGAGGCCATCTCGGCCCACAGCTTTACCCTCTTTTAGTTGAGACATTGCAGAATCCACCTCCAGTGTTGAGATAGGCTGTAGGAGAAGTTCATTGTGCTCCGCCGTTATGAGATTGGGCACATGATGGATATTTTATCAATTGCAGGTCCCCTATCCATATTCTGCTCTTGATGCACCTCTTTGAAGTGTGTTAAAAATTCCTTCTCGATTTCCTCATGATGTTCAATTCTTATTCCATCTTGTTTTTGGAGGAAGGGAATGTTGTTGTGCATTCTGCATTGCATTATTGTTCTATGAAAGAACGTGGTGTTCCTTTCTTCTTGCTTCTGCCTTTCTTCTAGCTGTGATTGCATGCTCTGTTCTTCCTTCATAGTGTCATCTGTGTGACCTTCTGTTATGATTCTTTGGTGAAGGTTGGCCAGGTTGGTGAAACGATTCTGCTGCTCTTTGAATATGTTGCCAAAGGTCTCCACATTCCAACGTTTTAAGTGGTATTTGAGATTTTTTAATTTTTGTTGGAATTGATATATTTTGGAACCCTCTGATGGCATGAAGGCGTTCCAAGTGGAGTGGATGAAGTCTCAGAAATTCAGGTGAGTGAGCCAGAAGCCCACAAAGCGAAAGGTTCGCCCCGTGACGTTGCCAGGATGTCGCCACTGAAGGGATATCAACCAATGATCCGATCCTGAGTGAGGTAGGATGGATGCCATGATATCCCCTCCTATCCGAATCTAGTTATCTGAAACTAGGAATGTATCAAGTTTGGATGCAATATGATGATTCCCGGATCTTCTATTACTCTAGGTGTATTTGCCATTGTAGGATTGTTGATCGATGAGTGAAGCATTATTGATGAATTCTTTGAAAGTATTCGATTCCTGATCTAGTTTGCTTCTTTCGCCTATCTTATCATCTAGATGGGTGATCATATTGTAGTCTCCTCCTGCTATCCATAGCGGGTATTTTCTGAGACTCTTCATAGTTTCTAGAGTGTGAAGAAGCTCGACCTTTGTCCTTGCATCCTGAGGGAAGTACACATTGGTGAGGAGCCTGTGCATGTTAGTGCCCAACAGATGAAATTTTGCTTGTATGAAATGATGAGAAACATGAAAGTCTGTGAGGGATAGTGTTCTTGCATCCCACGCTATAGTAAGCCCTATCGAAGCTCCTGAGGCATCTACCGCTATTGATTGACAGCCTGCCCAGGCTTTTGTAAGGATTCTCTCTAAAATGTCACTGCTACATTTTGTTTCCTCCAAGAAACAGAGTTGAGGATTTTCAATCTTTATCATATTTTTAAGGATTCTGAGTTTTCCGGGGCCATTTAGCCCTCTTACATTCCATGAGATGAGATTCATTACTCAACATTTGGGGAAGGTTTGTAGTAGTTTTTCAACTTTGCGTATCTGCCTGAATCTACCAGGATTTTCCCGACTTCTATTGTCCTCTGGAGCTCTGTTTTCCGACCGCTTTTTTTGAAATATTTGGTTCTGAGCCCTCCATCCCAGTGGCTTCTTGGTTGTATGCCAAGTTGCCTTTGCTGGTATGCTTTTGAGATTACCATCTCTAGTTTATTTAGCTGGAGCTCTTTGATTTTGTCGTAGTCCCTTTTGTGACAAACCAGTTCTAGTTGGAGGATATCTAATCCATTCAAATCTATGCTTTCCTGTTCTTCCTCCATGTGCTACACTTGACTTACTTCGGCTGTTAAAGGATCTGTGCTCTGGGATTGATCTACGATGTCATCTACATCCATATTTTGCATTTTCTCTTGTAGCTTTTCATGAGTGATATCGGGTCCAGTTTCAGAGACCTGCTGAGGTTGGGTCTTAGGGGGAAGATCCGAGGGCGTTTGGTTGGGCTGAACATTACTGGGAGGCTGAGAGAGCTTTGGATTTGGACTTGGAGAGTCGGAGTCTTGGGTTAGAATCTCAAAGATGTTACTGGTGGAAGGGATTCCTCCTTGTGCATGGGATTTTTTCCAGTCTGGGACTTTTTATGCGAATGCTTTCTACTTGGAGCTTTGGTAAAACCATCTTGAGATGGGGGATTGGAGGGCTTAGCAGCCTTATTCATGACATTTAAAGGGCAGTCTTAGAATAGATGGCCATGGGCGTGACATTTACGGCATCGGAAGGGAACATGTTCATAATCTAAGGGTTGGATCCATTCGTTATCATGGTGAGGGAGATTTAGCGTATCCGGCAGGGGCTGGTCCAGGCGCATGAAGACGCAGATCCGGGCATAGGAGTTATATCGCTGGAGCTTTGTTTCTTCTGCAGCCTTTATGTATTCCCCCAGGCCGTTGCCTATCTCCTTGAGCAGTCTTTCCTCCCAATATTCATCTAGAAGTGAGTACATTCGTATCCAGACCGGAGCCCAATTCAGGTCTTCTTTGTCCGGGTTGAATCTGGCTACCCAGTCGCTGAGATATAGTCCCGCTGAGTTGAAGAAGTAAGGTCCCTCGTCCATGATTCTGTACTTGTCTTCCAAGCAGAGGAAGATGGCTATAAAAAAACCTTTTGGACCCAGGCGCAGGGTTACATGTCCCTTGGGTTTCCACTTTTCCGCTATCCAACCTCGCAGTGCTTTCTCTGTTGGCCAGAACCTAATGAACTTTCCAATGAGGGAATGGTCCCTCATGTATTGGATGCGTTCGTCAATCATCTGACCTGGTAGCTCTATTCTTGGCCCCACAACTGCAATGGGCTTGCAGGTGTTGGAGGTTATTTTAGGTTTGTCCTCTGCTCTGTGAGTTCTTCCTTCGTTATCATTTGTCTTGTGTGCTTGCTGACTCGATTCTGTTTTCTTATTGTTTTCCCCTTTCTGTGCTTTGAGCGCTTCCTCATCTACTGATCCAAAGATGATGGTCGCATCCTTGTCAGTTTGCATGTCAGTGCTCCGAGGGGAGAGCGGCTGCGCTCCCCCCTGTGGGGGATCCATGTTTGTTATTTTTGTGCCTCTTGCAGCTTTTGGTTGTTGCTGCAGGTGGTCAAGTACTCGTTGGATGGTGCGAAGGGTCGTGCGACGCCATTTCGATGGTTGCAGAAACCCTTGCAGTCGATCTCAGCGCTCTTCTCCTTTGGTCAGCCTGAGATAACTATCTTTATTGATGGTGATTTAACAATTAAATTATGATAGATTTTCTCAATGTATAAAAAAAATGGTATCGAAGGAAAAAACCTTTCAAATATAAAGAAAAAGTGTATGTCATCATTTGACCATTTGACTTCCAACCAACGTTGGAGATTTACCCTCCAAACTTCTATTATTGTGTATCTTAATTGCATAATTCAATTTATTGGTTTCAGGTTGAAAATATTTATGCCATAGATACAGTCTATATTAATATTAGGTTTGAAATTTTTTTACTTTTAAATAAATGAGTGGACAAGATTTGATTTCAAAATAATATTTTTTGACTCATACATCATCCAATGCATAATATAAAAAATATTTAAATAAAATTTAGTTTCAAATAAAAAAATAGAAAATTTGATTTAAAAATCGTTTATTTTATAACCGGTTAAACACATAACTTTAGCTTCAAATAAAAAATAAGAGATTTAATTTAGAAATCATTTATTTCACGGCCGAGTAAGTGCATTGGGCTATTCAAACGCTTGATAATGATCAAATTTATGTGTAATTTGTTCTCGTGAATTGCTTTCTTCAATATTCCGAGAGTTGAGAGCAGATTCTTCAATATTTTAACTATAAATATTACTTTTTGTGATATTTGAGGTAGCCAGAGTTAGGAAAAAATTACACGATTCAAAAACAGAACATTGGAGAACCATAGGATTAAAGTTTTCCACGTACATTGTAGTATGGCCAAATATTGTATGACATGTACATTACACGTCGGATAACTAGCGAACTTTTCAGTACAGCTTATATGAATGGCTTACTTGGCACAATGATTGGTAGGCGAATGGGCTTCACTGAATTATGAATGTGGGAATCGTTAACGCAACTCGGTTATGTGATGGAGATTGCTCTGAAATTATGTTGGTAACGTGGTGCGGTTATGTTGTAAAGGAAGTGGTCGATCGTGAAACGGGTCCGAGCTCCAATCTCTGCTCGCAGTCCAATGAGAAAATAAGAATCCATTAGGGGTTAGGGTTTGATGAGGCAACTCGCAAGGTTTCAAGTTGCACTCTATAAGTATGTTTTGTATTGTTTTAAATTTTTTTATGGTGGATTCACTACTACACCAAGGGCACTTTTAAGACATTTTTTTTAAGACAAAATAAATCTTTTGTCTTAAAAATGATTTTTTATTTTAGTTATTTTACATTAAAATTTAATATCAATTGATTTGTTTTAAATATAAATTTTAAGACAAAAATATGTTGAGACAAAATTATTTTAAGACAAAACTTTATATTTAAGACAAAAATAGTTTAAGACAAAAGTAGTTTGAGACAAAAATATTTTAAGACAAAACTTTATATTTAAGACAAAAATAATTGAAAAATATTTGGAGACAACTTTATATTTAAGACAAAAGTAGTTTGAGACAAAAATTTAAAGACAAAACTTTACATTTAAAACAAAAATAGTTTAAGACAAAAACAATTTAAGACAATTATTTTAAGACAAAACTTTATATTTAAGACAAAAGCATTTTGAGACAAAAATACTTTAAAACAAAACTTTATATTTAATACAATGACCACTTTAGATCAAACCTATGTTTAATAAAATTAACAATTAAGACACAAACATCTCAATTTCAGATGATATTATCTAATTACAACTGAAAAATTCACTGTGACAGTGCGCCCTAAGTAAGCCATCTTGTAGACAACTATTGATCGTAGTGAAGTTTTATCACTATTCACATAAGTTCCACTGATCCCACACTTAGCTTTTCAGAGTTTCCTTAGCAACCTAGCCTCATCCAACTTTCCTGAACTACACACATCACATATTTCACCCTCAAGCTTTTTTGTTGCTTGTTCGAACCGTGAAATGCGCAGAAATCCCAACCTCCCTTACCATTCAAAAATGCGTATTGGTTTCCTCCAGTGTCCTTCCCTCAGCCGGAACCCACTGTCTCCAAAAACTGTGCAGTTTTGTCCCTTGACTACCTAGTCTACCTTGCATCCTGAAATTGCATAGATGTGTCCTCCCAGGGCCTTGTCCCAAGTAGTGCCTTACATCCTAAAACTATGTAAATGTGTCCGCCCAAGGCCTCATCCTGCAATAGTCACTGCCCGTTGAAACTTCACAATTATGTCCCTCACAGGCCATGAAGAAAGATGACATGATAGATGACTCTCAAGGTGTTGAGGAGAAAAATAAGCAGACTAAGAAACCCAAGGTATGATAGAATATTAGGACCTCATGAAGACTCCATCCGATGCATAACCCTTTGGATGCTAGGTATGGAAAACAAAGCACATCTTTTGAAATACACCTCTTAATGTAGCTTAAAAGTTTGCTTATCATTGTCGTATCATTCCGTCTTCAATGAAATTCATGGTTGCAAGAACTAAAAGTCATTCCATGTGTTTGATCTACGTGTCTTGCTCCCTTTCAATTGTTTATTACATAGCTTAGAGGATGAAGAGTATTACCACTTGTTTATTTAAGCTACTGAGGTTGTGACCAACATGATATTATGACTAACCAGGCACGATGCAAGGCATCCTAAGTGGGATGAAAGATGTTTGATGATATGTATTTAGTCAGTACACTCCTCTGCATTATTCCTTTGCATTAATCCTTGCTTTGTATCTTGCATGTACCCTCATCGCTTGTCAGATTTGGCTACCTACTGCCAATAGTCTCTTAGCTCTTTCTTGACAAAGCAGGTGAAGGAATTTCCTTCAACCTGATTATTTCAAGGCTCTTCATAGAAATTATAGAGATAAGAGAAGAAGATGTGGAATCTCACTATCAAACTCTTGAAAATACTTTGCATGTTCGAATATATCCAAACAATTAAGCTACCACTCAACAAACTTCTTATTCACTTCATCATAGAGATGGTATGCTTTGGAGGTATGAGTACCCAAAGAAGATACATTTGCGACTCCTTGCACTGAGTTTTTTTATCTATTCCTTAGGTATGAAGGCATAATATGAGGAACGAAAAACCTTGAGATGCCTCACCGAAGGAATGTGGCCATACCACATTTCATAGGGAGTCTTGTTTCTGATAGCAAGAGTTGGAGACCTATTATTTATATACACAACACATAGAACTACATCAGCCCAAAACCTTATGAACTTAACATGTGAACTATGCCAAGTTAATAGTGAAAGTAATACATTCCAATGAACTATGTGTTGAAAAATGCAGCAAGAAATTCTCAATTTGATTTTTCCTTAATTAAATTGAAAAAATTCAAATTTCCACATCAACGCACAACTTGGATGATGTTAACTTGTGTGACATGGCTTGCGTCACCTAGTTTACTCAATAAATTCAAGTTGGAGGAGTTAGAGTTCAGTTCTGCATATGCGATTGCTAACTTGTGGCAATAAAGGTCAATTATCTCAGGTTGTTGTTAGTAAAACTAGTTCTAACTTTTGGAGGAACTAGTGGAAGGTCATTTAAGTAGTGGGACTTTAGTCAAACTCGGTGATCATCTAGTTAACTGATCAATCAACCCAAAATAGTTGGGGCATGAAGAGAAGTCAAGTCCCCTTAAATTGGTGGAGATTCGAAGGTAGTTTTCATTTCTTGTACCTCACACAGTTGCAAGAACTTGCTATAATCATAGTGGAGGAGGTAGCTTGATTAAGAGCTTCTTGTGAAATTAGAGAGCGAATGATTGTTGGTAGCATTAATAGCCTACCAGCAATTTGTTTTGGACCACACTTCAATGTTTTGGGCATTGTTTTTGAGGGTGGATATATTTTTTATGTTTTTTGGTCATGCACATCCTCACTAAGTATCTTGGGAGGTCTGTAATAGTTCCTTGCATGCACATCCTCACTAAATATCTTTTGGGATGTTTGTACTAGGTCCTTGTAAATTTCTATTTGCCAAGGCTTAACTACTTATGATCTTAGGTGCTCACAACAATTCGACAGTTTATGACACTTTCCAAATCACCATTCCTGAAAGGATCACACAAAACGACTTCAGAGGAAGATGAGAAGGGAAAACTCTTATTGGAACTAGCTTAGAACTAGTGGAATTGGTTGGTCCCAATGGTTTTAGAGTTGTACTTGTCTAGTTTAGTGGTTAAAATTGGCTAAGGTTGGTCTTGGATTGAACTGACGTTAAAACTCCAAATTCACTAGTTCTCTAATAAACTGACCAATTCTGAAGAATGTAGTGCAACATAGTTAATGGCCACCAAATAATATTTTTTTACTAAAAAATACTAAAAAGGAAAAAAAATTATTAACTCAAGGTCCCTACAAAACCTAACCCTAGTAATTAATGGTAATATTTAATTTTTAAAGTTAAAGTAAAAGTCGACATTCTCCTTATCTTTCCTTTTTTGAAAAGGAAGATAAGGATAATGTCAACTTTTACTTAAATTTTTAATATTAACATTAATTGTTTCGAGTTGTTTCACAGTGGTTCCAACTTCATTCAATTTTGAGAAAGTCAAATTTTAGATCCCATTCAAAACTTAGTGGTTATTGTTTGAACCGCTTCTTTATAATGAGTCCTAGACTTTGACTTCCAATTTTTCAGGTGCAGTTATTGCATAATCATATTCCTCGTGAGACTTTGCAGCAGAAGTTGATCTTTAATCCATTGCAAGCACTTGACCTAGCTTAGGGAACCATCAGCTACCCCTCCCAAGTTTCACCTCAATAATGGAATTTTATTTTTCAGTAGACATTCATCTTATCCATTAGATCATTTCTTCCACTGTGATAGTCCAACAACACCCCTTCCAGCATATGCTTGACAATCCATCTCATTTTTATTGCTACCTTATAAACACTCTTAAATCTTGTGTCTCCAATATAAAAGAGGAAGAACCAGAAAGGGCCTTCTTGGCCCTCTTCACAACCCACAATATGTTTAGCTTCTCTCTTGTGCTTACACTTTAGTTTTCTCGCAGCTTCAGAATGGTGAATCTTAAACACAGTCTCATGATGTCCATTCAGGGAAACATAGTTCACCCTTAGTTTGAATCAAATTACCCCCTAGCATTCCTTTACCTTTACATGAGGCATATATCTTCCTTGATGACTGTTAAGCTTCCCATCTCTATTTCGTCTCCCTCTCCTACCCTCATGAACCTGATAAGCTGAATTTAACCAATCTCAATGTATCTGAGATAAACAGTCCATCCAACTGGATAGATTGAGTTGAGATCCTTTTAGAAGCTAAATCCATCCCTCCACAATGATATATCCCTCCCCAACAACATCATCATGCTCTGTTCGAGATCTATCATTCCCATGATCACTATAAATTTCTGAGTCCTTCACTTACATATTTGGTAACATCATCATTCAGATCAGTTATACTTTGTTGTCTTGTTTCTTGTGTTATGATTTCCTTTAATGGAAATATCTCCCTAGTAGGCACGAGTAACTAAATTCAAGTTCTTAGTGAACTCTTGCGTTAACATACTTAATTTTCATTTTGACCTATTCGGTTTCAAATTCTTGTGTGCTTGGTTTACTGGTTGACTACTAGCATTCACCAAGTGGTTATTGATGATCATAGTTAGTCTAGAGTGACCGTTGGACTTTGCATTGAAAACTAAGCCCCGAGAATAAGCAATTATCATGGAACATTTCACAACCCATACTAGTGGAAGGCCAATTGTGTAGTGGGACTTTAGTCAAACTCAGTGATCATCCAATTAATTGATCAATCAACCCAAAATCATATAAATAAAAGAAGGTGTATTGTATTTTTTCTTCATTTAAGTCAAAATCCAAGGAATTACCTTAAAATGAATGCACTCAAAGACCAAAGCCAAACTCAAAAATCAAATCAAACATGAAAAACTTTGGTAACACTTGTTAAAAAAACATGCATTACAATATATCCGAATGGATTAGTTCGTGCTCTGCACTATAATATAGCCTAGTGTGTTAGTTCAAGTGCTTAAGCCAATCCCTTATGCTAGCTATCTCTGATGTAAGCCTCATTTGATGCCCTTGTTGGGTTAAGCAATTAGTATTTCAATTAATGAATACTGATGAACTAACAATAACAAGCATTCGTAGAATAAAATAGAGTGCATATCCCTTTTCTGTTAACTTTGTCTTGATAAAATGTTTAAAATACCTATTATATTAGACATCATTATGTACATTAATAAATTTTCGTATATAGTTTTGCACTTTAATAATTAAAATCAAAATACAAATTTCTTCCATGCAAAGTTTCTTGAATCTTAATTTCATTCCCGTTAATTGTATAATCATAATGATAAAATGAATTGGTAATCCAAATGAATTTCCTTCTATCAAAGGAGTTAGTAGGTGCTTCAACATTATTATCAATGATGATGATGAAAGGAGTTGGTAGGTGCTTCAACATTATTATCAATGATGATGATGAAAGGAGTTGGAGGTCACCGGAACCCAAAAATTTGAAATGTGGGCGGAGATGGGACCACGCTTTTAACGGTATATACAAACGTCCACGTCAACGATAGTGGAGACGGCAATTGGATTACACAGATTTGAAATGGGCGTGGAGGGAACCGCTCTTTTTAACTGCATATACAAACGTCCACATCAATGGAGATGGAGATGGAGCCGGATTTGTGTTGACGGCAATTGGTGGAACGGAAAAAGGTTCAAATTACAAAATTACTCAATTAAAAATTACAAAATTTACTGTTTCAAATTGTGGTAAGATTTCCTGTCACCCATACAACGTGGAATTCTCACCACTAAACTACAACCACTATATTAACATTAAATTAAAGCAATTGATTCAAATTTCGATTAATCAATTATCAAAAATATATTTTACGATGTCATAATAATGTTAAAAGAATCGATTCAAATTCCCATTATTCAATGATTTACGATTCCATATAAACATTAAAACAATTGATTCAAATTTTGATTAATGAATTATCAAAAGATATTTTACAATCCTTTTAAACTTTAAAACATTTTATTCAAATTCAAATTTCAAATTTCCATTAATTAATTATCAAAAGCTATTTTACAATCCCATATAACTGTTAAAACAATCGATTCAATTTTCGATTAATCAGTTATTAAAAGATATTTTACAATTCAATTTTTTATTAATCAATTATCAAAATATATTTTACAATCCCTATTCATGCTGATAGACAAAAACATACGAAGTCTGTCCAGTTCAAACATCAGTTAGCAGAGTGCAAGGCTTTAACTGTGAGTTCGAGCTCCATGGTGGGCGTTTATATAGGAAAGGAGCAGGTCGTCGGTTCGAGGACTTTGTATTTGTTTTTGGCAGGCTCGATAAAAGGGAACAGGTCGTGAGCTCAGGCCCTTTGGATTTCTTAATCTCAAGATCGCTATAATTTTTGGCACAATGAATCACAACTCTGGATTTCTTCATCTCAAGCTCTCCCTATTCTTTTTTTTTTGGCAAAATACAAACACCGTAATCGTGGGTTCAAGCCCCACGAGGGGGTCATGTTGACTACTTGGATTTCTTATCGTCATGTAAGATTCCTGATTTTACGCCAAAATTCAAAACAAACATTGCCATATAAATAACAAGTGAGTCCACAAAAGGCATGTCCGATTTTTGGGTGTGATGGAACTTCATAAACGCATGTCCGATTATTTTGGTGTAATAATTTTGGAGTTTGATTTAAGTGGGAAGTTAAAAGGAGTAACCCATCTAGCTCAGTGGTTAAAGCATAAGGTTCCTAATCTTGTGCTCGTGGGTTCGAACTTCATGTTTGGCGTGTTGTGTTCATGAAATATTTTTCTCTGGATTTCGTATTCTCTGAGTTCCTGTTTGTTAGAACCATTGGGATTTATTATTCTCAAGCCCCAGTTTTGGAAAAATACTAAACAACCATCGCTAAGTTTAACAGACAACAATCATCTGGCGTAGTGGGTTCAAACCGCACTTTAGGCGGGTGTCGTTGTCTATCAATCAATTTCCAGTTTGGGAAAAATCCAAAAAAAGCATCGTAGGGCGTGGATTTGAATCCCATGGTATACCGGTGTTCGTTGATCATTTAGATTTATCCTCATCCAAGATCCCTGATTCGAACCCTACGTAGGCTGTTGCTGTTAACTATCGATCTTCTGTTTTGGCAAAATAAAAAACGAGCACAAAACAAATATCCTAGGTCGTACGTTCAAACATCACGGTAAGCACTGTTGTTGATTATTGGTTTAACATAAAATAGGCATCGTATGTTGTGGGTTCACACCTCACGGTATGCTGGTGTTATATTGACTATTTGAATTTATCCTCAACTAAGATCTTAGTTGATCTTCCTGCGTAATGGGTTCAAACCGCACGCTAGGTGGGTGTCGTTGTCTATCAATCAATTTCCTGTTTGGGAAAAATCCAAAAAAAACATCGTAGGGCGTGGACTCGAATCCCATGGTATACGGGTGTTCGTTGATCATTTAGATTTATCCTCATCCAAGATCTTTGATTCGAACCCTAGGTAGGCTCTTGTTGTTAACTATCAAGATTCTGTTTTGGCAAAATACAAAACGACCACAAAACAAATGTCCTAGGTCGTACGTTCAAACCTCACGGTAAGCACTATTGCTCATTATTGGTTTAACATAAAATAGGGATCGCATGTTGTGGGTTCAAACCTCACGTTATGCTAGTGTTATATTGACTATTTGGATTTATCCTCAACTAAGATCTTCCGGTTTGAGGGAAACATATTTAATTATTAAGAATAATAAATACTTTTGAGTTTTTTAAATAATTATTTTTTCGAAAAGAAAATGATTTGGTTTCAATTTTATTAATAAATATAAAGTCTATTGGATTTGGATAGATGGTTAATGGATATTGTATTTTTTGGGAATCGGTTGATATGTTTCCTATAAAAGAAGATATGCTCTAAAAATTACATTAAATGTAAAATACTCAAAATTTAGTTTATTGAAAACTTTAATTTTTATATTATTGAAGGAAACTCTAATTTCCATATTATTCAAGAAAATTACGAGTAAATTATGAGTATGAAAGAAATTTCACACTATGTTATCCCCATATACTAGGTCATCATATGTCATGCAACCTTTTAAATCCAACTTAGGTAGGTTTATCCATAAGGTTGGGTCCAAAAACAATTATTTTATAGCCAACACAACAATGCAAGTTCCATAAGTTTTGAGTTGCATGCCATAATCATTCGCATCCATATGTAATGCAAACCCTGAAATAGGTTGTGCTACAAGAAGACACCTACCCTAGAACATGCCTCATCATACCCATGTCATCTACATCTAGCACTACAACTTTGCTATTAGAACATGAGACAACCCTTCGGTAAGTAGTAGATAACTAGGTTAAAATAGTTCTCTGCAAACCCTTACCATTCACAACAAGCATCATCATTGTAAAATCCTATTTCTAATTAGAACATGAGACAACCCTTGGGTAAGTAGTAGATAAGTAGGTTAAAATAGTTCTCCACAAACCCTTACCATTCACAACAAGCATCATCATTGTAAAATCCTATTTCTAATCCCTATTGATATGGTAATTAAAATTAATTACGATATTGATCCCTACATGGACATGTAAATGTAAATAAATGTAATTACAATTTAAATACTTGTTGATGATGCAATGAACCATAATACAATGCAAACCATGTGAACCAAAATTCTTCATAGTCATGATTCAAAAAGTCTTTACATTTAGCAATTAATAATTTAAATAAATAAATGAATTATTTTTAAAGAACTAGCCATTGATTTAGTTTATTTTTTACCTAGTTTAACTTAGCTCCATAAATAAAATATTAAATATGAAGAATAATGGTAATAGTAAGAAGAATATTAATATTAAATTAATTAATGGAAATTTGACAGGGGTCCTTGAGTCAAAAAGTAGCCAGTTGGAGTCTCTGCTTAAACTATTTAACATGCTAAACTAGATCCCTTTTCTTCAACTTGTCCTGACAAATGATTAATTATGTGATTTCGCCGAAAATTCTCTAAACAATGTTATGGATAGCAAAAGTCTAAATTCCTTAATAAATTCTTATAATTTTAAGAGACTTTTGTAATCACTTCCAAAAATTTCTACTCATTTGATGATTATTGGATATTTTTAAGAGGCTCTTATAATCAAGTTTTCCAATCGTTTGATGATTATTGGGTATTTCCCCTATTCATCCCATTATATTGATGACAATTGGGCATCTCTCTTGTAGCATGGTGACTTTTGGAAAGGAGGCTTAGTCTCAAAAATGTAATTTCACCAACATAATAATAAAATGATAAGAGCTTCAATGGAATATAAGATGTATACAAAAGACAATCTTTTATAAAATATTGAGTATAAATTCTTGTTTCCTCTGATGGGTAGTGGCCATCTTATAATATAAGTGTTGAAAGTTCATTTATAAACCTTGAAACCCTATTGAATTTTAAAAAACATAAATTAATAATTAATTTGTATAATATATACAAATTGGCATATGACTATTCTCTTAAAGCATATTTGCATATACAATTATTCATGGTATTTGATGTAATAAATATAAATCTATATGTAATTTTTAAAATAAAAATAATTAAGTAGTGTAAATGTTTTATATTTTGGTTTTTTCAAGTATATTTTTGGTTTAATATTACCCAAAATTCAAAAGAGATTTGTTGGAATAGTAGTTTTGAATAATATAAACTACCCAATGAAAGTATTTTGAATTTTTTTAACACACTAAATTAACTTTTACATTCAAAAACGTAATTTAAATTAAAAAGATATATAATTTCAAAAATAATTATATCATTAAATTCTAAATAAAATAATTAAATTACATCATTGACTAATAATAATGTTAATAATACTTAATTATATATTTACATTTAATATAATATTGTATTTATTTTAATCTAATTTACTATCATATAATAATTCTACTGAGTTGATTTATATATATTCTATGTAATTTTCTCATTCTCAAGCAAGTTTGATGTTGGTTGATTTATATCTATTCTATGTAATTTTCTCATTCTAAAACAAGTTTGATATTGGCCAAAAAGCCTCAGGCCATAGGAAAACTTTAAACTTATAAAGTCAAACCATATTTTCACAATTTATTTTCCTTTAATAAATATAAAATATAATTAATGTAAAATATGTTCTAAAAAATTATTTTCTTTAGTAAATTGGTTTTGGAGCATACCTTAAAACTAATCTTGACTACCTAAAAACTTACTTTCCTCATTACCTATTGATATAGGTTTAAACAAAATTTAGTTTCAAATCAAAAAATAAAAAATTTAATTTAAAATTATTTATTTTTATGGAAGGTTAAAGATATAATTTTAGCTTCAAATATAAAAAATAACAATTTTAATTTAAAAATCATTTATTTCACCGCTGGTTAAGGGCATTGGGCTATTCAAACGCTCGGTGGGATTGATCATTAGGTTTTGAATGGGGGTGGTTTGAACGCTTTTTTGGGTTTTGAATATTAAAAAACTTTAACCATGGGGAATATTAAACAATTCAATGTAGTTCATCAACGGTACCCCAAATCTATCAATTTCAATCATATATTTGAATAACTTTACCGCAAATTGAATTAAAGTTCGTGTGGCCGCAACAATGGGAACTATTATCTAAACTCTTCTCAACTTATGATATGAAATTGATAATGGTCCAATTAATGTGCAATTTCTTCTCGTGAATTGCTTCCTTCAATATTCCGAAATTTGAGAGCAGATTCTTCAATATTTTAACTATAAATATTTGTGGAAGCCAGAGTTAGGAAAATTTACACGATTAGAAAACACAACATTGGAGAACCGACGAAAGTCCGCGTACGTTGTAGTATGGAAAAATATTGGATGACGTGTACATTACACATCGGATAACTAGTTAACTTTTCTGTACAACTTAGATGAATGGGTTACTTGGCAAAATGATTGGCAGGCGAATGGGCTTCACTGAATTATGAATGTGGGAGTCGTGAACGCAACTCGGTTATGTGAAGGAGATTGCTTTGAAATATTGGATGACGTGTACATTACACGTTTCTGTACACCTTAGATGAATGGGTTACTTGGCAAAATGATTGGCAGGCGAATGGGCTTCACTGAATTATGACTGTGGGAATCGGGAACCCAACTCGGTTATGTGATGGAGATTGCTTTGAAATTATGTTGGTAACGTGGTGCGGTTATGTTGTAAAGGAAGTCGTCGATCGTGAAAATGAGAATCTATTAGGGGTTAGGGTTTGAGGAGACAACTCGCAAGGTTCCAGGTTGCGCTCTGTAAGGGAAGTATGTTTTGTATTCTTTTAATCTTTTTTAAGGGTGGATTTGATTTAATTAATTTTGATTTTAATTTAATTTGTGAATGGAGTTTAATTTTAAAATGTACTATCATTAAATTTATAGGTTTCATAATTTTAATTCAATTAATGTAAGTTTTAATTTAATTTTGTTTGTGAATGAGATTTAATTTTGTGTATTATTTTATTTTAGAATTTGCGATTGTAAAATTATAATAAGTTTAAAATATATTATTATATTTAATTTAATTTAATTAATTTGTGAATAATTTTTTATTATATTTTAATTTTAATTTAATTTAATTGTGGGTTAGGTCAAGTGTTTGGGTGTTTTGTGTTTTACTTAGAAGGTTTTTAGGCCAATCCCTTAGGTTAACTATCTCTATTGTAAGCCTTAATGGATGTCTTTTTCGGGTTAGGCATCTAATAAGTACTAATGAACTTACAATAGGGAGAATTCATGAAATGAAATGGAGTGAATGTGAGTTTCATGTTAGCTTTTTCTTAGTAAAATGATTAGGATTCCTACTATGTCAAGCATCATTGTATGCATTAATGAATTTTGTATAAAAATTTTCACTATAGTTATAAAAAAAAATACAAATTTCAACATTTCACTAAAGGTTTCTTGAATGTTACCTTTGTGAACTCTCAAACATTGGATATTATGAAATGTAAAACAAAACAACAACATAAATTGAATAAAATTTTAATTCTTGACGTTAAACTTCAGATGGGAAAACTCCAAAGAAAATATACCAAAACCTCTTCATAAGTTTCATCATTTTAAAACAATCTTATCATACATAAAGTAGAGATGAAAATTTGTTTATACTCTAAATCAATGTTTTGGTATATAAGAATACATTCATGAAATCATTTTCTACATTTATGAGGAATAATAAGCAATAAAATACCACTCTTAATCGAGAAGTTTCTCTCTCAAAATTAATTTGTTATTTAAATCTTAATTATTATTTGCAATATCAAATTAATAAATGTATATAAGTAATTCTGGAATTTTAGTTTTAACAAATCCAAATTTGAAATTATTCAATTTATAATGTTTATTTAACTTTAATATGTAATGAAAATCTGTGATCATGTCACCTTCTCTTGAATGATCGTAAACAATATAATGCAAATATGATGAAAACATATTTGTTCATTTAACATGGTTATGTATTTGTCCATTTAACTTGGTTATGTTTTTGGATGAAAATTCTTTGGTATAGAATGTTTATTCTATTTCCATTGTAATGTGATTTGTGTTATTGTTTTAAGTAAATATTATTGAATTTTTATGGGTTTTTCTAGTTTAATTTCTTTAAATTTAGTATAAATTTATTGAAATCACAAGTTTCATGGTTAACCATGGGACAATGGAAATGTCCTAAAGGTTTTTTAAATAACACAAATCAAGATTTCACTTGTATTTTTTTCACCCGATTCCGGCACCAGAAAGTTCAACAAATCACACCAAAAACAATTCCTTTATACATAATATATCGTTAGTTATTTTTCTTGTTATTTTTTTATAAAGATCTCATGAGTATTTTTTTAATTTAAATAGTATTTATTATAAACATTTTATCATCCTTTAAACCTAAGATATTTCTAAATTTAATTACATGATTTAGTGTTTTCTTTAATATTCCCGTTAAGTGTATCAATCAACATTCGTAGTGTTAATCATGATGAAGAATGTAGTTGGCGCTCCATTGTTAGACAAAAAATTTGAAATGGGTGCAGACGGGACCGCTCTTTGGCTGAAAGACATCTGAGTCTTGAATGCTTGCTCAAGAGAGGAATCCGTTCCTCTACTCAGTCTGTGTTCATGAGACATAAGAGAAGCACTGAGTTCATCTACTGTGAACTCTGAGAGATCTTTTGTTTCTTCTATTGCTATTACAACAGCTTCAAACCTTGAGGGTAAACATCTCAAGATCTTTTCTACGATTCTTCTTTCTTCAAGAATTTCACAATGAGATCTTATCTGGGTTATCAACCCAATAACCTGAATGAAAAATGAATATATTGTATCAGATTCCTTCACGCTGAGTGTTTCAAAGTCTCTCCTCAACATCTGCAACTTTGCAGTCTTCACCTTCTCCATGCCTTGATAGGTAGTTTTGAGAATGTCCCATGCCTCTTTGGACTTTGTTGCTGCTGCAATCCGTGGAAAAATACTTTCATGTACTGATTGGAAGAGAAAAAAAAGGGCTTTGGCATCCTTCTTCCTGTCGCTCTTACACTGGTCTCTTTCTGCTATTGTCAAAGCAGCCAACGCTGTTGCATCTGCAGGTTCAGCATAGCTAATTTCAACCAGCTCCCATATTCCTTGAGAAGCAAACAATGCTTTCATTGTTATTGACCAATAACTGTGATTTTTCCCATTAAACTGTGGCAGTTGGGAATTGTCAAACCTGTTCCAGCATCTGCCATCTTAACTTTGTATAGTTAAAGAAGAGATACTGACTGTAAAATTAAAAACAATAAAAACTTTCTCTGCTGGAAAAATCTACTTAATAAATTTCTTACAACTCCTACAGTGAAAAACAAACTCTGTTTTTGACTCACTGAGTGCCTAGACTAGCTCTGATACCATGTTGGAATTTTCTGCTAAATTCCATAACGGATAGACAAAAAAATGCTCTTTTTTACTCTGTTTTTGTACAGAAAACTAAAAATTTTGTTTTCTGGAAATGGTGTTGCAGCAACAAGATTCAGTGTTGCAGAAATGCGGAATAACACTCTACAGAAAAAACAAAAAACTGCTTACTGGAAACGGTGTTGCAGCAACGCTGATCGTGGTGTTGCAGCAATGCAATTTTTTGACGTCAAATCACTCGGTGTAACGGTAACGCGTTTTTGACGACAAGTCACTTTTTGACTTTGACGCTTGGTGTAACAACAACTAAAATAGTTGGCATCAAGTCACTTATAGACTTATAGAGTAATAACAACGTGCTTTTGACACTTGGTGTAACAGCAACAGAAAACAAGAAAAACAATAAAATTGTAAACAGTAAACTTGTATTGATAAACAGTAAACAAAACTGATACAAATTCGTCTTCCTCGTGATAGAGGGATTACAGAAAGGAACACTTCAGTTCCAAAAATCAATTTTCACTATCTCTGAAAATTGCAGGTTCAGCACTGTTGTGCATTTACGGAAGAGACTCACTATGTTCTTCTAACCTTCCCTCTTTCTCTCAGAGTACAAAAATAGAACTGCTGTTCAAAATCTCTTACACCCTAAAAACATAACTGTTGTTCTTTCTCTTACACATTTTTCTGCTTAAAAACAGAATTGTTGTTCTTTACATTTAGAGGAAAATAAATATCTGAGTTTAAACAATAAACTATCAAAATATACTGTAACGCTTATCTGCGTATTAATTACAGCAAGTGGTGATGACTTTCTCAAGAAATTAAGTTGGTGGTTGCAGGGGAATTAAATTCTGCGCACTTAATGGTCATCAATGTGCAAAATATCAGAAGACTTTGCAGCATTGAACAATCAGAAATATCTGCTGAAGATCAGATACCCGATCAACATTTATTGTGTTACAGTTGGAATTAAATTCCAACAATATACAAACATCCACATCAATGGAGATGGGGATGGATTTGTGTTGAGGGCAATTGGAGGAATGGAAAAGGTCCAAGGTAAAAAATTACTCAATTAAAAATTACAAAATTTATTGTTTCAAATGGTTGAAGATTTCCTGTCACCCCTGCAACATGGAATTCTCACCACTAAACTACAAGCATTGTATTAACATTAAATAAAAACAATTGATTCAAATTTCAATTAATCAATTATCAAAAGATATTTTACGATCCCATTATAATGTTAAGAGAATAGATTCAAATTTTGATTATTCAATGATTTACGATCCCATATAAACGTTAAAACAATCGGTTCAAATTTTGATTAATGAATTATCAAAAGATAGTTTACAATCCCATATAAACGTTAAAACATTATATTCAAATTTCGATTCATGAATTACCAAAAGATATTTTACAATCCCATATAAACGTTGAAACATTCTATTCAAATTTCGATTAATTAATTATAAAAAGATATTTTACAATATCCCATATAACCGTTAAAACAATCGATTCAATTTTGGATTAATAAGTTATTAAAAGATATTTTACAATTCAATTTTCGATTAATGAATTATCAAAAGATATTTTACAATCCCATATAAACGTGTTAAAACATTCTATTCAAATTTAGATGAATCAATTATCAAAAGATTTTTTACAATCCCATATAAACGTTAAAAATTTTTATTCAAATTTATATTAATTAATTATGAGAAGATATTTTACAATCCCATATATCTCTTAAAACCATCCATTCAATTTTCAATTAAAAGATAATTTACAATTCAATTTCTGATTAATCAATTGTCAAAAGATATTTTACAATCGCTATCCATGTTGATAGACAAAAACATACGAAGTCTGTCCAGTTGAAACTTTAGTTAGTAGAGTGCAAGGCTTTTAATCGTGGGTTCGAGCTCCATGTTGGGCGTTTATATTCCGAGATACAAAATTCCTCGTTTTCACAATAGGAAAGGAGCAGGTAGCCGGTTCGAGCCATTGGGGTTTTTTAATCTTTGTATTTTTTTTTTGCAGGCTCGATAGAAGGGAACAGGTTGTGAGTTCCATTTCTTAATCTCAAGATTAATCATAGCAACCCAACAAGGAAGAGGAGCTTTGAACCTGCTCCCTCAGCCCATCAAATGCAGGGAAATTCCCATACAGATCTTGGAAATGGATAGAAAAAGGTATTGGTGAGTACACTAAACTGGATTTGTGGTTAAAACAATTTCAATCTAAATACCTAGATAACATCGATCATGACTGAATGAAGCAAAAGGCAATATCACAAGAAGAAATAGTCATCATTCAGTTTGGGGGAGGCGATGAGAGAAACATATAGTCTAAGGCGATCTTCTTTACAGGAAAAAGAATAAATTTTGGTGAGTGATCTTCGCAACCTAACAAGGAGAGGGCGGCGAGAGGGGAGGCAGTGGCAGCTGACCTCACTTTGTAGCGTCGGCATGCCAGTTGGATGGAAATGGTCGCCCATTTCCTCCACCCAGGATAGTAATACCTCGTTTTTCCCTTTAGGTTCTAGCTGAGAAACATGTACTGGAAGTGTTGCATGAGTGTTCTTAAACAAATCATAATACTTCTGGGAGCAATTAAGAAGAAGAATTATATTGTCGGGTGTTGGGGGAAGGAGAAAATGTGGGAAGAAAGATAAATGATGTTAGATGCTATTGAGAGATGAGAAAGTAGACATGGAGGGATATGAGATTTTCATATCTTCTGATAACTGCTCATTTGTATATTTCTATTTTCCTGTTAACCATGGTGGCCCTTTCTTTAACGAACATAGCAATTAACTGCATAACACAAAGTATTGTTCGGCGGCACTAGAGATGATAATAATCCAAAGGATGGTATTAGTTTAATCGTCCAACACAATGATCCAATGGTTCACAACACAATGATCCAACGATTCATGACTGCACATCGTGGCATGAGAGGGGACTTATTTGAGAACACCTTATTCGGGAACACCTTACGACGTATAT
>APFE030972790.1:0-26581 GCA_000404065.3 Pinus taeda
ATCATGGGGCCTTGAAGATAATGCAGCAGATTTCTACCGGACTTCCCAAAGGTAAACTTGAGCAAGTGGACACATGCAAATATTGTACCTTGGGTAAGTACGCAAAATATTCCTTTCAGGATCGAGACAGTTGAGCTAAAGCAATCTTGGAGCGAGTTCATACAGATGTGTGTGGACCATTCTCGACAACCTCCACCGCTAAACAAAGGTACTATGTTATTTTCATTGATGATTTTTCTCGTAGATGTTGGATCTATTTCATGCAAAAGAAGGATCAAACCTTCTCAAGGTTTTGTGAGTTCAAAGCCTTGGTTGAGAAAGAATCGGGAAAGAAGATCAAGTCTTTGCAAAGCGACAATGGTGGAGAGTATGTCTCTCAAGAGTTTAAGGACTTCTGTGTTGTAGAAGAATTAAACGGGAGTTGACGACACCCCATAACCCACAGCAGAATGGGGTGGCCAAAAGGAAGAACAGAATGATTGTGGGAGCAGCTCAGGTGATGTTGCATGACCAGGGCCTACCACTTCATTTGTGGGCTGAGGCATGCAACACAGCGGTTTACTTACAGAATAGAAGCCCACATCACATACTTAGGATGAAGACACCAAAGGAAGCTTTCTCCGGGAAGAGACCAAATGTGAGTCACTTCAGGATCTTTGGCTCATCGGTTTATTTCCATGTGACCAAGGATGCCTGGAGGAAGCTAGAGCTGACAGCAGAGTTAGGGATACTTGTGGGGTACACTGATACACCCCACAACTATCGGGTGTACTTTCCTACCAATCGGAGGATAGTGGTTTGCAAAGATCTCAAGATTTATGAGCAAAAGGCCATGCAAGTTTCCCTTGAGAGGGAGCTCAAACTACAAGCTGTGGAGGAACTATTGGCTCCTAAGGAGAGGAGCCTCAGACTTATGCGGAGTAGTCGCATGCAGAGGTTCCAGGAGTGGAGACATCCACTCATGCAAAGTCTTCCAGAGATGTGCAGAAGCACAAAAGAGAAGCTGACAGATTGTTGTCAGATGCGAGAGAGAATGTGGGAGAACCATCTTCTCAGTGCAGACAGAGGATGTCACCTGAGAGTTACACTGGATACATGGCCCTTGTTGGGGAATGTGTTTAAACTGAGCCATCTTCCTTTAAGGAAGCAGTGCAGCAACTGATTTGGATTGATGCTATGGTGGAGGAGTATGACTCCATAGTTCGGAACAGTGTTTGGGATGTGGTTCCAAGACCAGAGAACAAGTCAATTGTGAGTTCCCGTTGGCTTTACAAGGTAAAGCACACTGCTGATGGTAGTGTGGAGAAACATAAGGAAAGGTTTGTTGCCCATGGTTTCTCATAGGTTAAGGGGATCGACTATGATGAGACTTTTGCTCCTATATCAAGGTACTCATCTATCAGATCGATGTTGGCACTATCAGCGCAGATGGGTTAGAAGATCTATCATATGGATGTGAAGACTACATTCCTCAATGGCAAGATTGAGGAAGAGGTGTACATAGAGAAACCAGAAGGATTTGAGACCTTCGATCGTGAGTCGCATGTGTGCCAAATCAAGAGAGCTTTGTACGATCTGAAGCAAGCACCTTGTGCTTGGTACACCAGGATCGACAACTACTTCATCGGTTTGGGCTTCACAAAGAGTGAAGTGGATGCGAACTTATACCACATCATGGTGGAAGGTAAGCAGTTGATCATTTTTCTTTTTGTTGATGATCTGATATTGATAGGTGATGATCAAGATGAAAGACATGGTTCTCATGCACTACTTTCTAGGCATGGAAGTGTGGCATAAGGATGGGGAAGTGTTTGTGTCTCAAGGCAAGTATGCCAATGAGATACTCAGGAGATTCCACATGGAGAAGTGCAAACCCATGCAGACTCCTCTAGCAGGTAACTAAAGGAACGAGGATGCTACTTCAGGTGAGGTAGTAGAGGTTACTCTGTATCAGCAGCTTGTGGGTTCACGAATGTACTTAGTGAACACACGACCAGATTTGTGCTAGGCGGTGAAACGGCTAAGTCAAGCTACGGTTCAGCCTACCATGTTGTTTTGGAAGGTAGCAAAGCATGTTTCGAGATATATCAGAGGCACATCTCAGTTTGGATTATGGTACAGACGGTCAGAGGGAGTGAAGCTACAGGGCTTCATAGACACAGATTGGGCAAGGAGTCCATCAGATCGAAAGAGCACATCAGGAAGAATTTTCAACCTTGGTTCAGCGACAGTTTCTTAGTACGACAGGAAACAGAGGTCAGTTTCACTTAGCTCAGCAAAGGCTGAATACATGGCTACAAGTCAAGCAGCATGTGAGGCCATTTGGATGCAAAATTTCTAGTTGGTTTGTTTGATCAGAAGATGGATCCAACTGTGATCTATTGTGATAATCAGAGTTGTATCAAACTCTCTGAGAATCTAGTATTTCACGATAGGTCCAAGCACATAGACATTCGATATCATCATCTCAGAGACTATGTGGCGAGGAGGATCATGTTGTTGCGATATGTTTCGACCGAGGAGAAAGATGCTGACATTTTCACTAAGGCATTGTCAAAGTGTAAATTTGAGTTCCACAGAGACAGGATCGTGGTGACGAATAATCCCTTTCTTGTTAAGAGGGAGTGTTGAAAATAGCAACAAGAAATGCTAAAAATAGCATTTCTATAAATAGCATTTGAGGATATACTCCAACTCTGTTGGAAATAGCAAAAAATAGAAATGCTAAAAATAGCATTGCCATAAATAGCATTTCAGGATAGATTCCAATTTTAATTAGTCCCTGAATTAAAATTGAGAATAAATTCGAATTTAGTCTCACTAGCTATTTGAAAAATAATTAATTAATTCATCTTGAGTTAATTAGTTGGAGAAAATCAAACATGAAGTCTTTGTGAAGACATGCAACAGTTATCCCTTTGATTGAGGAAGTTATCCCTTAATTAAGGAGATAAGGATGAGTTGTATTTGAGTTGTAATTAGTTAGCTCAGTTAATTGTGTTAAGTCCAGTTAGATTAGTTCCAAATAGTTTGTGGAACGAATTATGAGTTCAGTCAGTTAATGCATGCATGCATACAACTAGTGTTCTCCAGATAACTGAATATTCTCTCATAAATAACTCATGCATGTTAGTTTAGAGAAAGACCAAGCTGAGATTAAAGACAAGGACATTGTACTATCAGTTGGAGGAATTTTCCTATAAAGGAAACTCATCCATGCAGAAGGAATTCACTCCTTCAGGATTGAGCAGTTATTTCAAAGGTCAGAGCAGTGTGTGAGGGATTATTACACACAGGATACAGCTAGAGGATCTAAGAGAAACTGTGCAAGGAAATAGGAGGCTTGGAGGGCTGAAGGAAGGCATATGTGTTGTCTATTCCAGCTATGAGCAGCAGTGAGGGATTGTACTAAGAGTTGGATAGCTTGTGAGCTAAAGCTTTGTGTAATCCTGAGATATTTCCACTTGTATGATAATACATATAGCGGGGTTTTTAGCTGAGGCTTTCCCCAGAGTATTCTTCTCTGTTTCATATGTATTGATTCTTCTTCTCTGTTATATGTATTTTTTTTTTTATCTTCCTCAAATCGATTAAGCTTCCGCAAGTTTGATTGTAGAAGTAGATTAAGTATTTTTCTTTAGTATATTGCATTATCAAGTAATCTACAGTCAGAATTTCTACACAAATTTTTATTTATAAAGCAAGAATCATGGTTAGTTAGATTTATCTTAAAGAATTTAGAGTTAGTATATTAAAATGAGTTTTTTTTCCCAATTAGGTTGCATTGTGGCTAAGGCTATTCCTAAGTGGGATTCTATCGTTAGGATTGTGCAAAGCTCAATGTCCCTTGGCATAGTTTAATTCCCCAAAAGTGGCTTTCATCCTCAACCCCTCCTGATTTGTAGTTGAATTTTAGTTTTGTTGTGCTCATTTCAACTTCAGATTTAAAAGCAGATGCTTGTCCATTGCTTCATGTGCATAGGTTTTCTTAGGTGTTTGTGAATCAAAACAGGTAAATTTATGTCAAGTTTTATGTTAGAATCATGAGAAGAATAGCATGAAAGTAAATTTTTGAATAGAAACAAGAAAATTAACAGCAAACCATCAAGAAAAACACTTAACACAATGTTTTGATAAAGGATTTCACCCCTCTTGTGCTACATCTCCTTGGTCCAGCTTCCATGGCTTGGACCTTTGTATTTTCTCAAAATGGAAAAAAGTACACTTTAAAATGCTCTACAGCTCCTGAAATATACTTCAATGGACTAAGAGAATCCAAAAACCCCTAAAATGACTCTCCAAACTCTGCAAATGGACTACAGCTGTTCTAGGCTTGACCTCCTCTCCTGGTGGCCCTAGGCTTCCTTAAAATTCAACGTAGAAAAATCACGTTCAGAAGTGCCTCATTTCTCTTGAAACATGTTCCATTGTGTTTAGGATGTCGAAATCATCTAGAAACACCTTTTTCTGATCCTCATTTGATCGAATTTTGCCAAAGATATCAAAGAAACAGTTTTCTCCTAGAAATCCTCCACTAAAACTAGAGGAACTCCAGTTAAGGCCGCCAAATCTGGAGTCTAGCCAAATTCGTTGGAAACCACCAAAAACACCACCGGATTTAATTGTGAGTTAATTAAGGGTTAAGCTGGATTAATTAAATATTAATCCCGAATTAGTGCTAACCTACGCAGTCATGGCTAAACATTAACCTAACTGCTGGCGGTCTCCGCAATGGTGGTCATATGTCAGGGTTAAAATGTTGTGGTTATATTGCTGTTAGATCTACTAACCGTAATCGTGACCTTAACTGTCCGCCGGAAGGTACGTTCACATGCCAAACATAATGTTAACGGTTTTCTTTTATTCGTTGGAGCCGCCGGCTGGAAACAGTTATCGTAATCGTTATATGTTAGGGTGTTCACATGGAGGGGGTTGGCTCCCTCCAAACCCCCAACCTGCAACATGTTAAACGTTAAATAGATGCGATGAACAAACATAGCAAAGATGGTTGAGAGATTTGGTCACAAAGGGGAGGTTGCGGGGTCGAATCCCGGTGCCTCCATAAAAAATTTAAATGATCATCATGGGGGCACATGGCGGCCTCCAGACTTGCCACATGTCGCCTTCCCATTGGTCCAACTCATCACGATTGCCCAATCTTGCACTACCACTTGGCGCGATATGACTCGTCCACCTGTACAGGAATATTTCAAGGAATGTTCCAGGGAATATTCTTCTTGTTGATTGGGTTGTACGGATGCCCAGTTAGCCTGTACCAAAGTTTTGCTTGTTTGGTAAAACGGTCAGCGAGCTCTAACTTTCTCGTACGAACTCTATTTTGAATGAAACGAGTTGCTTTGGGATTGTATCACCGAGACAGATGTGGTCATTTAGGTTTCGAGCGATTCTGAGTTCTTTGATTTTTGAGCTAATTCTTGCCCCTAATCTAGATTCTGATCACCTCCACATGAGATTTAAACTTATTACCTAATAAGAACTAAACCTCACAGAAACTAATTAATCTATACTTCATAAGTAAATATATTAAATAGATTACCTGAACTATATATAAAATTTCTCTTTAAAAAAGTGCAAACTCATGGATTTCAAATATAAACATAAAACCCAAAATGAAAATAAAAACTTGAATAATTGTAAAAAAAAAATAAATATAAATATTTTTTAGTTAAAAAAAAATTATAACAAATTTTTTTAAAATATTTTTCTATAATAATTAAAATTTTAAACAATTTTAATTTTTTATAATAATTAAATATTTTAATTTCAATTTAATATAAACTATGTTTTTTTTAAATACATAATACTTATATTTAAATAATAAATTTATAAAATTTTGATCAAAATCAAATATCAAATTATTGCAGGAGGCTTTTAAGTTTGTCAAACAAGGGATTTACATTGGAGTGGCAATTTGATTGTGAAAATATACTAAGATATACACATTCTGGCCACTAAGAATTCAAAAATATAATTTTTTTTTAAGAGAAACACATAATTTTAACCATAAATTTAATATTTAATTAGAATTAACATCCTATTTGAGTTTAACTTAATAAACTTAATATTTAATTAGAATTAGCATCCTATTTGAGTTTAATTTAAGTAAATTTGAATTCTTTCGAACTTATTAAACTATTTCAAACCTTTCACATTTGGACATATATTATTGAGAATATCTTATTGAGATGATTATTGATAAGATTGGTATATTCTATGGTTATGTTGATGGATGAGATTTTAGAGAAACAAAACTCAATGATATTTATTTTTGACAATTTCATGCTTTACATTTCACGTTTTTAATATGCATGTGATATTCAGTATTGATGGAGATTTATTTGTATGCATATGGTTTATACAAGAAATTGTATTTTAGTGAGAAAATATGAATCATGTGTGCAGTATATATATACATGTTGGTTAGCTCATTTACATGTTTATATGCTTTTTGTTGGTTAGCTCATTTACATGTTTATATGCTTTTTATTGGTAGTTTAATGAATATAGTGTTGAAATTATATTAGTATATGTAGTAGAGATTAAGAAATCAATGGTTAGATATGGTTATGTTTATGAGCATGACACATTACACATTGTAATAGTATTTGAAAGTGTAATTTCTTCTTTTTTTTAAAGAAAGTGAGACTTGTTTAAAAATAGGAAATATGTGTTTTAAAAGGAATATTTGTATATATTTTATTAGGATTTGATATTGGGTATTCACCTCAGACTATTTAGCATAGGAGTGGAGGCATATTTCCTTATTTATCCTCCGAAACCTAAATTTAAGGTAACTAGCATAAGACTTTTACTCATAATTCTCCTATATGTTTTATGACAATTGTTGGATACATGTTGGATGGTCCATGTTCTTCACACTCACATATTATATTGCAACCTCATATAGATGGTCAATTACATCTATATTTCACTTTCATGTCTTACGTTGCAAGGTCATGTCGATGAGTAGTTGTATTTTTCCTCCACACCCACATCTTTCACTTATAGCCAATAAAGATGAACTTGTGCCATGGGGAGTTGGGAATAGATTTTGGAAGTAACAAAAGATAAGTGTAAAGTGCAACCTAGTGAGGATCTAATTAGGATGAAATTATGTCACCAATTACTTTAATTGACTTTGAAAATTTGTGAAAAAAATATCTTTAATTTATAATTTTATAAGTTAATTTGTAATAAAATGTATATTAAATATTTATGAAAAAAGTTTATTATTCATTATTTCAACAGTATATTGTTATAAACTAATAAAAATATTAGGCTCTAAGGGTTAGCTCAATTGATTGAGTTCTTGTTGTTAAAGTACTTCGCTAATGAGAAGTCATGATGTTAATTTTCCTCAAGGCTCTCGGGGTTAGGCTTTGTTAATAAGCCGACGAGAAGCGATCCCTTCAAGTGGATCTACTTGGATATTTCCTCGAAATATATATATATATATATATATGGTTTAGAGTATTCCATTTTTAATTTTAGAAGCATATAAGGGATGTATAACTAGAGTGACGTTTTGCATAGTATTAATCAATGTTTAAAATGTAGGATTTATTTGTTGGTTGGTAGTTGTAATGCATGGTCCTCATCAATGCATAACGAGTGTTGAATTTGTTGAAAACATATAGCAAGAAAGGCTCAATTTGACTTTAGCCTTAGTCAAATTGAGTAAATTGAATTTCCACATTAGCAGGACAACTTGGAGGCAGTTAACTAGTCTGACATGGATCTTGTCCCTCAATTAGCTCAGTAAATTCGAGTTAGAGGGTTTGGAGTTCAGTTATGCATGTCTGAATGCTAAATTTTAGTAATCCAGTTCGATTATTTTCAGTTGTATTCCGTTAACTAGTCTCTAAAAATTGTTAGAGTCGGTTAAAGGTCAGTTGTGCAGTGGAACAAAAGTCTAACTCATAGATCTATTAGTTAACTAATCAATTAACCCAAAATAGCTAGTGCATGAAAGGAATTTGAGTTCCTCAGTTGAAGTGGAGATGACAAGCTAGAGTAACATCAGTTGTAGACTAGTTTTGAGTGTACAAGTGTTGCATGCAATTAGTGATCAATCCTTGGGAATTGCGAAAACAATTTGTAGGAAATTCCTAAATAATAAGGGCTTAGGAAATTCCTAAATAATAAGGGCTTAGGAAATTCCTAAATAATAAGGGCTAATTTCAACAGGAATTGTGCAAGGAAATAGGAGGCTAGGTGAGTTGATAGTTGGCTAAGTGTTGGCTAGAGTTGTTCATTGAGCAAAGAAAACAATTATTCTTTTGTAGGTTGAGTTCATAGTTGGAGCTAGCATTTTTAATAGTTTCTCTATTCATCTGATTATTGCAAAGAGGCTTGAGAGGTTTTTCCCAGTTGGGTTCCCTTATAAATCACTATGTATTTGTGGTTTTTCTTATTACATGTTTATGCATGTTGTTCTCAATTGTAAATTTCATTCTGTAGATCAGAAGAATAGAATTGTGTCTCTTGATTTTAGATTAAATTTCTTGAGCAGTTGTAATTCTATAAAATTTCTACAAAATTGAGTTGAAAAGGTATAGTTTATGTATTGTTAGTTATGTGGGTATTTAAACAAGAGAAATAATACTTTAAGCTTTAATTGTATTATTTTCATATTACATCAGGACCTTGAATAGATTTGATGGGTGTTCAATTCAAAAATATAGATAATTCACGTGCAACATTAAGAAATGTCTTCTATCCTATTAGCTTAGTTGGTTAGAGTGTCATGCTAATAATGCGAAGATCATATCTTCAAGGCCCACATAGATCATGACTCTTGACCTTATGTTATTTAAACTAGACCACACATTTGTCTGGTAGTGAAAAAAAATCCATTCCCTTTGGCGTAGTTGGTTATCAAATCAGTGTAAAACATGTATTAGAGGTGTCTAGTTCAAGTCTAAGAGGCACTAGTATTTCTTCATATTCTTGATCTACCCTAATGGGAGAATCACAATCTAGTCACACAATATGCATCTCATGTTTCAAATTGAGTCCCATATTCTTTCGGATTTAGTTCTTTGGTAGTCTACTCACTAAAATAAGGAAATCTATTATTACCATTCAAATGTGGCCAAGGTAGGCAACAAAACCATCAAACATCTACCAAATTCCATTAATAATTATACACACACACACCATAAATCACGATCACTCACATTCCTTATGGGTGTAGGAATTTGGAAGGTATAAAACATGTAATAAACTTTGATAGTTATTTTTTAAATAATGAAAAAATGTCACAACTTAATTTTCAAACAAGGAAACCAATAGTGGGGACACCTATCACTGGTTTCTATTTGTGAATGCAAGTTGATTCATCACTATTATTCAAAGAAAACTACACCATTGGTTTCTATTTGTGAATGCAAGTTGATTCGTCACTATTATTCAAAGAAAACTACACCATATGGAATTACCCGTTGGTGGTCCGTAAGGGGAAAGATTTCGCTCATGTCATATGCCTCTAGGTCTTGGACCATCAACCTCCTTACGTCCAAAAGAACAAGCTATTGACTAAGTAAAAACAATTTTAGGTCATATTCCAAGACCAATGAACTTTAATAACTATATGAAAATTTAAATATATCATAAATTTAACTAACCTAGATTGGATTACATAATATTTTTCATTTATATTGATGCATTTAGAGTGGAAAAATTGGAGGAATCAACTTATAGGGTCATTTTTATCGATTGTCCCAATTTCGAAAATTTTGGGTGAAAAACTTTAGAAGCCATTTTGAGGCCTTAAATGACCACTTTTTGTGGTCATGACCTTAATAGTGACCTCATTCCATAATATACACACCAATACCTTTCCAACATTAGAGATTGTATGAGAAAATTATGCCTCCCAAAATTTAACCTATTGAAATTGACCACCATAATTTGAGAGGATGTCATGTCAACCCCCATTACTCGTGGAGAATGGATTAGCCACATGTGCACTATGAAAAATACTATAGAAGGGTCGATTTATAACTCATAGTGAGGGTTCAATGGATTAAATTTAACCCATATGGGTTGTTGGGTTGTGTTATAACCAAACCACTAGCTAGGAGGAAAAAGGGTTACATTATATTTGATTGCATATTGTTCCATAGATGATAAAAGTAGTTGCAGCGGATAGAAAGAGAGAAAATAGAGAGGATTTGTGCATTGTAGCATCCCATAGGACACATGTCTCACTCTTTTGCACTTGCGTCCATTTCCATTCAGAGAAAGACAAAGCAAAGAAACCTCACCTTCCAGTTAGGTTTTCTCCCAAAATGTTTTCCCAAGTCATATCTTGTGTTATGATGGTTTGTGAGTGATTTTTCTACTTGTTCTCTATTTTCTACATATTTATATTTTGCATGCACATATAATAAACAATAATTATTGAATCTAGACATTAACCCTAGTAGATGTGTTGTGATAAATTATCTAATAGAATATCCATGGTAATTTACAATTTAGATCATTAACTAATTTCATTAAACTTATGAAAATTGTATTCATCAATATAAGGTAATAAAAAAATATCATAATAAATTGATTTGTATCACAAATTTAACTAATTTCATTAATTTTATAAAAAATATACATCACTGTAATATAAAATCAGATATACATTCAATTCCTTGTAATTGATAAATAAAAGAATAAAAAAATTACCATACAACTTTAAAAACTAATATATAAATTTCACAATGCATGTATAAATTTCACAATAAACATGCATGGATCCATCAATTTCCAATTAGTGATTAAGTAAGAAATTACATATCTCTAAACATACATCTCCTACATACATTATTGACTATGCAAGTAAGGCCATTCACAAAGTGATATTCATTTGGACATCAAGTTTTTAAGTTCTTCCTTTATATCTAAATTAGAGTTATTAGTCATCCTTGGGCAGTGTAGGGACTACAAAGATCGATCGCTTAGTTGACCGTTATAATTATTTTTAAGTGAAAATGTTTCATTCATCAACGTTTAACTAAAGTTAAAGTTAAAGATAAGATAACAATTATATAATAAAAATAAAAGTTATTATTAGATGTAGAGATTTAGAGTTTTATTGGAGACCTTATACATCCCCTACTTATTTTTACTTGCAAAAGAGAAAGTTTGGAAAACCCTGACAAACCGATATTATAATAATATTATATCTTTCATGCAAATCTTTCGTGCAAAGTTTGGATTTATTTGGATTAAAACAAAGTTTGGAAAATAGTAACATAACATAAGTATGGATTAAAAGAAAGTATGAAAGATTAATTAATAGACTCGATCACAATTGTTTTACTTTACTCAATAGACTTGATTGCTTCAAAGTATAATCAAGGGAGTAAGCTAACGGGAAAACGAAACACCCTCTGGGTTTCGGCCCCCTCCCCGTCAACGAGGCCCTTTCGACGACCCTTCATGATGTGGGTTTCATCTGTCCCCAAAGTAAAAGAAACACGTTACCATTTGTCTCCCTCTATGTCCTCCATCATTGGCGTTACCTTTCGTCTCCACCTTCGTCCTCCACTGTTGGTGTTACCGTCCGCAGAGTTCCTTATGCATGCTCGTCGGTTACCACACGACATATCACCTAACTCATTCTGAAATGATTTAATGGTGAGCCTCTATTTCCCACCTTCATTATACTGAATTCCATTCGCTCTACGTCATTTTCAAACCCCTACAACCTCAGACGAAGCACAGTGTTTTCATTGATCGGAACATGCAAAAATCGTAGGAGAGTGTTTATTTTGTATCCGGGACGCGAGTAACGAAGTTCGACGTTGCTCATATCATAAGTTGAAAATAAGAAATATCAAAACCCATGCAAATTCCTACCTACCTCGATTCTAGCTCTATTTTTTTTTTCCAAAAAATGAACTTTCAAATTTAATAGATAACAAGAAAGTATAGTAAAACCAGGGATGTAGATCCTGCTGGTTCACTATCTGGGAATGAAGCAAATCAGTGCTTTATACTTCATTGGCAATGCTCTTAAATTTTTGAGCAGAGTAAGAGCAGTCCTATTACAGTTTCTGAGTCACAAAAAGGCGAAACTTAATGCAAAAACAGGGAAAGCATAATGTTTGTTTTTCTGTTGCTTTTTATGTTGTTGATCAAAACCCAATTTGTAAAACCCTTCATCCTCCACATTACTAAAACCCAATTTGTAAAACCCTTCATACCTGACATTACTCAAACCTAATTTGTAAAACCCTTCATCCTCCACAATACTAAAACCAAATTTGTAAAACCCTTCATCCTCCACGTTACTAAAACCCAATTTGTAAAACCCTTCATCCTCCACATTATTAAAACTCAAATTGTAAAACGCTTCATCCTCCACATTACTAAAACCCAATTTGTAAAACCCTTCATCCTTCACATCACTAAAACCCAATTTGTAAAACCCTTCATCCTCTATATTACTAAAACCCAAATTGTAAAACACTTCATCCTCCACACTACTAAAACCCGATTTGTAAAACCCTTCATCCTCCACATTACTAAAACCCAATTTGTAAAAGCCTTCATCCTCCACATTACTAATATAGATTTTTTGTAAAACCCTTCATTCTCCACATTACTAAAACCCAATTTGTAAAACCCTTCATCCTCCACATTACTAAAACCCAATTTGTAAACCCTTCATCCTCCACATTACTAATTTAGATTCTACAAATAAATCTCAGTACATATATTTGTGTTTATGCTATTATATAATTTATTAGCAGACTATTATATTATTAGCAGATGGTTATATAATTTATGCAGGCTATTATATAAAGGAAATGTTGTTCTCGATTTCTTTCTTTATTTATGCCGAAAATATTGTAATGTTTGATGATTTTGATAGTAAAAATAAGAGAGCACACAGATGGTTGTTGCTTGTCAAGGGTTAAGAGAGCACCAAACTTAATTATAAAAAATCCATAGGTTCACTGTTGTAGCAACAAATTGTTTTACCGATGCGGAAACTTGTTGGTTAACCATTGCGGAAACTCGTTGGTTAACCATTGCGGAAACTCATTGGCTAAACATTGCGGTGACTCGTTGGTTAACCATTATGGTAACTCGATGGTTAACCATTGCGGCAACTCGCTGGCTAACCATTGCAGAAACTCGCTAGTCAACCATTGCAACAACTCGTTGCTCAACCATTGCGACAACTTTCTTTTTAACCCTTGCGAAAACTCGTTGGTTAATTGTTGCGGAAAATCGTTGTTTGAACGTTGCGGAAACTCATTGGTTGATCGTTGAGGCAGATCATTGGTTTACCATTGTGGCAACATGTTGGTTCAACTTTGCAGCAAGTCGTTAGTTTAAAGTTGTGGAAAATCATTGGGTCACTATTGCAGCACATTTTGGGTTACCATTGTAGCAACACCTTGGGTCAAAAAATGGTAAAGAAAGTCAAATGGAAAACAATCATTGCCCTTCTTATGTAAGACCCTAAATAAAATATTATCTTTTTCTAGGAAGGATTTAGATTGGTCTGAAGTATGTGGAAAACACATGGAGATTTATCACATTGCAAAAAATATCTTCAAATAGAATTGGAGACTTTGTTAGAGGAAAGGAAATGAACCGAGATGCACCCAGGTACAAAAAAATGCCCAGTGTCAAGGCCCTCTACTTCCTTGCGATATGAAGCGTAATTTTTTTAAGAAGCATTGTTTAGATGTTGGTATTAATAGTGCTCAATCATTTTTCATGGATTCATATGTATTGACTTTTCAAAAAAAATTATTCACCTATTCTTGTTCATATGGCCCCAAGGACAGAAGAGGACAAAATGAAGTGAATTGAAGATCCTCATATGTGAAAAAGAGGGGTTATCAATGCCATTTCATTGTAAACGTTATGGTTCAAATGCCTGAGATAGCGATAATAACATGTAACATGTATGAGCATGTAGATATCCAAGGATGGCCTTGTCATGGCCAACATGACACTTCGAGTCATGCTAGGTCCCTTCATCAACCAAAGTTATCAAGGTACATGGTTTCCTATGTAGAGAGTCGTTTCTTCTTAGAAGTGTTGATTGACTCAATTTGAAAAATGCATGTTAAAAAATATGTTGACATGGATGCCACAACTTGAGATAGGGATTTCTTTTTTAGTAGGAAATATGTTGTTAACATCTAAACATTCTAATTAAAGGAAAGTATCAGTTGCATAAAAAGGACGAAATGAGTGTGAACCTTTGGTATAGAAAACACCAAGACAATTTTTTCTTTTATTGAAATCCCAATGGTGGACAGATCCCTTTTATAGGAGAAAATTTATGAGGAGACCTTTTCTCCTGTAGTAAGGTACTCACCCATTAGATCAATTCTTACTCTGGTTGCGCAGATGGGGTCGAAGATCCACCAAATGGATGTAAAAACAGCGTTCCTCCATGGATTCATTGAGGAGGAGGTGCACATTGAGCAACCAAAAAGATTTGAGACTTTTGATTGGGAATCTCGTGTGTGTAAACTCAAGTGAGCATTGTACAGTCTCAAGTAAGCACCATGTGCTTGGTACACCAAGATTGATAATTATCTCACCGGTTTGGGCTTCACCAAAAGTGAAGTGGATGCAAACCTCTATCATATTTTGATAGAAGGTAATTTTTTTATTACTGTCTTATATGTTGATGACTTGATTTTAACTGTTGATGAACAACTACTAATATCGTTTAAGGAGGACCTTGCAAGAGAATTTGAAATGAAGGACATGGGTCTCATGCACTACTTCCTCAAGTTGGAAGTATGGTAAGGTGATGGGGAATTGTTTGTCTCTCAAGAAAAGTATGCAAATGAGATATTATAGAGATCTTGCATGGAGAGATACAAACCCATGGAGACACCTCTAGCAACCAACTAGAGGAAGGAAGATGTCACTTCAAGTAAGGAAGTGGATGCTACCATTTATCAGCAGCTAGTGGGTTCACTAATGTACCTTGTGAACACACGACCAGATATGTGCTATGAATTCAACCAAATTATCCAAGTTATGGTTAGGCCAACCAAATTATTTTGGAGGGCATCTAAGCATGTTCTACGGTACCTCAAAGCAACTACCTAGTTTGGACTGTGGTATAGACAAACAGTGGGTGTGAAGTTGTGTGGCTTCACAGATGTAGATTGGGTGGGAATTCCATCAGACTGAAAGAGTACATTAGTTGGAATTTTCATTGTCGCGTCCATAGTGGTTTCTTGGTACAACAGGAAGTAAATATATGTGACACTCATCTTGACAGAAGCAGAATACATGGTTGTAAGTCAAGCAACATGTGAGGATATTTGGATGAGAAATATATTTGTTGGATTGTCTAGTCAGATGATGGATCCAATTGTGATATATTGTGATAATTAAATTTGCATCAAGCTCTTTGAGAATCCATTTTCTCACGATCGATCCAAGCATATAGATATATGGTATCACCATTTATGGGACTGTGTGCAGAGGCGGAGAATGTTGTTGTAGTACATTCCGACAAAGGAACAAGATGTTGACATTTTGACAAAGTCCTAGTCAAGAGGGAAGTTCAAGTTCCATAGGTGTGGGAGAGGGGTGGTTTATAATCCCTTTCTTACTGAGAGGGAATGTTGAAAAATGTAGCAAGAAATTCTCAATTTGATTTTTCCTTGATTAAATTGAGAAAAATTGAATTTCCACATCGTCAGAAAACTTGGATGATGTTAACTTGTGTGGCATGGTTTGTGTCACCCAGTTTACTCAGTAAATTTGAGTTGGAGGAAATAGAGTTCAGTTTAGCATGTGTGATTGCTAATTTGTAGCAGTCAAGGTTACTTATCTCAGGTTGTTTTCAGTTAAACTAGTTCCAAGTTTTGGAGGAACTAGTGGAAGGTCAGTGAAGCAATGGGACTTCATTCAAACTCAGTGATCATTTAATAACTAATCAATCATCCTAAAATATATAGTGCATGTAGAGAATTCGAGTTACCTAGTTGAGGTGGAGATTCCAAGGCAGTGTAACATTAGTTGTAGACTAGTCTTGAGTGTAGAGGTGTTGCATGCAGTTAGAAGATCATCCTAAAGGAATTGTACAATCAATTTGAGGATTTTTCCTAAACAATAGGGGCCTAATTTCTCAAGGAAGAACACAAGGAAATAGGAGCTCAAGCAAATGAAAAAATTGGCTAAGTCTAGGTTAGATCCTTTCCGTGAGGAGAGAGGTAGGTTATGCACTTGCAAGGTGTGTTCAGTTGAGAAAATCAATTGTAATACATCTCTATTCTTCTGATTCAATGCAAGCAAACATTGGGGTTTTTAGTAGTTTTCTTTCCCCGGGAAAAATACTTGTTGCATGTGTGTTATTTATTATTGCATGTCTGAAATTTTTGTTCTATATTGTGAATTACTTTCCATTGAGCAATAAAGTAGGTTTGTGTGTTGTGATTTTGACTAAAACTTCATGATCAATTACAAATATACATCATAATCTCTACAAAAAGAACATTATATTCAAAGGAGTAGAAAAAATGGGTCACAAAGATGTTGGTTTATGTCTTCGAAATCATCTACAAGAAGGGGAAGCAAAATATTATTGCAGATGCACTCCCAAGAAAGGATGAGGATGTGGAAGCATTTCTCTGTGCCATTTATGTTATCCAACCTAATTGTATAACTAAAGTAAGGGTTGAATAGAAGAATGAAAAAGAGGTCTCAACACTCATTCAAAATTTTCAGCAATATCTTACTTCATCTCATACATTTATCTAGAAAAATGATTCATTATAGTACAAAGATGCTTATATCTATGTAAGAACTCCCAACTCAAATAAAAGGCTCTTTTGGAATTGCACACCTCTCCTATGGGAGGGAACTTCATATTTTTAAAAACTTACCAAAGGGTCAAGAAATATTTTTTTGGGGATGGCCTTAAATCTGATATTCAGAAGTTTGTGGTAGAATGTTTGGTTAGCAAAAAAATAAAGGTTAGACATCTAAGACCTCAGGTATTTTACAACCATTAGCCATTCCAAGTCAGCGTTTGGAGGAAGTCTCAATGGGTTTTATCACAAGTTTACCCAATTCCATGGAGAGAGTGTCATCATGGTGGTAGTTGATAGACTTACCAAATATGCACACTTTTGTTCACTATATCATCTTTTCAAAGCAACTACAGTCGCTACTGCAATTTGTGGAAATAGTTCAAAAGCTACATGGAAACCCAAATATTATTGTAAGCGACAAAATCACATTTTCACTAGAAATTTTTGCAAAAAAATGTTTTCTTGCCTTGGTACTCAATTAGTTCATAGCTCATCTTATCATCCTCAATCTAATGGGAAAACTGAGATAGTGAACAAATGTTTGGAAGGATATATTTGTTGGATTGTATATGATAAATAAACACAATAGGTCAAGTGGTTACCTCTCGCGAAATGGTGGTATAACACTTCCTTTCATACTGCAGCGAAAATTACCCAATTTATGGCACTTTGTGGATATAGTCCACCATCCATCACATCATATTTAAGAGACAAATGTAAATTTCAAGCAATGGAAGATCTCATAGAGCATCAACAACAAGTTCTCCAACTCTTAAGGTAACATGAATTTAGTGCAAAATTGAATGAAACAATAGGCAGATGAGCATCACAGCCAAAGAAGTTTTGATGTGGGAGATTGGGTATTCTTATGGCTACAACCATACAAATAAATGTCCTTCAAGTAAGCCAAGAAGGATAATAGATTATCGCCAAAGTACTATGGCCCTTACAAAGTATTGCGAAGGATTTCTCCTGTGGAAGACAAATTAGAGTTGCTTGCATCTTCGTAAGTACCCCTTGTTTTCCATGTTTCATGCTTAAAGAAGGTTACAAGTGATAAGCTCCCAGTTCAAACTATATTGCCAGAACTTGACAAGGAAGGAAAAATCATATTGGAACTTGAACCAATCACATAAACAAGAATCGGACAGCTATGAAATCGATCAATTTCACAGTATCTCATTAATTGGAAGAACTTACCTGTTGAATATTCCACATGGGAGGATGAGTGTTTCCTACAAAAGCATCCAAAACTACTCAAGTATTGAGGAAAACACTTTTTGAAGGAGAGGGGCATGTTAGGTCCCTATAATACTAGTATAGTGCCCATATTGTTATTGTTGTGCACAATAGAACCCCCATATTATTATTGTCTGCCCATAGAAACCCATTATTGTTATTGTAGAGTTGTTACATTATTATTGTTATGTAGGCCATAATTATATTTTGACCCTTTAGACTCTTATATATACCAATGAGGTCTTGTCATTAGAATTGTTTGTTATGTAATTTAAAAGGAGGTTTCCCCCTTGAAGAGATTTATTTTCAAGTTGTTGATCTATCTTTTCTTCTTCTTGATGTTTGCACATTAGGCATCGTGAAGGTCCATGTATTCATCTCTCCTAGAGATTATGAGTAATCGGTACTTTTTTGTGAAAAAAATAACCAATAAAAGGTATTAGCTTTTGGGTTTGCATTGGTATGCCATAGATTTTTCCATAAAGAAGAATTTGGAGGTAGCTGAGAAGAGAACAACAAATCTTCAGAGCCTTATTTGATAGTGTATGGAGATGTTTTCCAGCCTAACTAATTTTCCTCTTGTTGATTCCAAGTGGAACATCATACCGGTTTCTCTCTCAAGATCATAACCAAATGTCTAATGTGGTGTGAAATTTTTCTCAGTACCAACCAATCCAATGGTCTTCTTCATGCCACACCAAAATTTCTACCAGCGAAGAGAGGAAAGAGTTCCCAAAATCATTCCAGAGGTTGTTTCTCCATTATCTTGTCTATCCAAATGTTGATTTTTGCTCCATTCCTAGGGATATATAAAAATATGGTAATAGAGTTTCAATTGCTCAAGAAATTTAATCTAAATCAAGAGACACAATTTTACTCTACTGCTTTGCAGAAATTAATTCAAAATTCAAAACAACATTCACAAACATCCATAAATAACATACACAAGTACATAGATTTACCTATGAGAAACCAACTGGTAAAAATCCCTTAACCCTACTTGCATTAGTCAGATGAATAGAGAATGTATTACAATTTCTTGGTCGCTATGAGCTCAACCTGCAATTGAATAACTGTTATCTCTGCTCAATGCAAATCTCTAACCCAAACTTAGACAATTTCTGCCTCCACCAGAGCTCCTATTTCCTTGTGCAAATCTTGAGGAAATGGGCCCCTATTCTTTATGAATTTCCTCCAAATTGATTGTGCAATTCCTAAGGATTTATCATTGATTTCATGCAACACCTGTACACTCAAAACTAGTCTACAACTAATGTAACTCTACCTTGGAACCCCACCAAAACTAAGCAATTCGAGTTATTTCCATGCATGAGCTATTTTTGCTTGATTGATCAATTAACTAGATGATATCTAAGTTAGACTGTTGTCCCACTACACAACTAACCTCCAACTAGTTCTATTAATTGTTAGAACTAGTTTAACTGGGTATAACTAGAAATAAATGAACTGGATTTCTACAAATTAGCAATCAACACATTCAAACTAAACTCCAGGCCCACTAACTTGAATTTATTGAGCTAACTGAGTGATAAGATCCATGTCACCTCAGTTAACTGCCTCTAAGTTGTTTGTTGATGTGGAAATTTCGAATTTTCTCAATTTGACCATGGCAAATTCAAATTGAGCCTTTCTTGCTATAGTTCTCAACACGCCCTCTTAGCAAGAAAGTGATTATCAACCACCCCTATCCTTCACCTGTGGAATTCAAACTTCCCTCTTGAAAAATCCTTTGTCAAGATGTTAGAATCTTATTCCTCTATTGGAATGTATTGTAGTAACATTATCCTCCTCCGCACATAGTCTCGTAAATAATGATACTAGATATCTATATGCTTAGATTGATTGTGAAATACCAGATTCTTAGAGAGCTTAATGAAACTCTATTTATCACAATAGATCATAGTTAGATCCATCTCCTGACTAAACAGTCCCGTGGGAATCTTTCTCATCTAGATCGCCTCACATGTTGCTTGACTTGCAGCCATGTTTTCATCTTCTGTTGATATGAGTGCCACATACCTCTGCTTTCTACTGCACCAGGAAATTGTTGCGGACCCAACACTGAAAATTCCACCTGATGTACTCTTTCGGTTGGATGGACTCCCTACCCAATCTGCATTTGTGAAGCCACACAACTTCACTCCCTTTGTTTGTTTGTACCATAATTCATACTGGGTAGTGCCTATGAGGTACCATAAAACATGCTTTGATGCCTTCCAATAAAATTTGGTCGTCCTAACCATAGCTTGGCTTAGTTGGTTGAATTCATAGCACATATATGGTCATGTGTTCACAAGATACATCAGTGAACCCACTAGTTTCTGGTAAATAGTAGCATCAACCTCTTCACCTGAAGTGGCATTGTCCTTCCTCCAGTTAGTCGTCATAGGTGTCTCCATGGGATTACAACTCTCCATGAAAAATCTCTACAGTGTCTTGGTGGAATACTTGCCTTGATACAAAAAAATTTCCCCATCACCTTACCATACTTCCAGCCCAAGGAAGTAGTGCATGAGACCCATGTCTTTCATCTCAAATTTCCTTGCAAGGTCCTCCTTGCAAGAGTTGATAAGTTGCTCATCACTTGTCAATATTAAATCATCAACATATAAAATAATGATAAGAAAATTACCTTTTACCAAAATATGATAGAGGCTTACATCCGCTTCATTTTTGGTGAAGCCCAATCTAGTGAGATAACTATCAATCTGAGTGTACCAAGCTCGGGGTGCCTGTTTGAGACCATGCAATGCTCACTTGAGTCTACACACATCATACTCCTAATAAAATGTCTAAAATCCTTTTGGTTGCTCGGTGTAAACTTCCTCCTCAATAACACCATTAAGAAATGTTGTATTTACATCCATCTGGTGGATCTTCCACCCCATATGCGCAGCTAGTGCAAGAATTGATCTAATGGATTAATACCTTGCTACAGGAGCAAAGGATTCTTGATAGTCAATTTCGTTAATTTGAGAGACTCCTTTGGCCACAAATATGGCCTTATACTTCTCTATGCTTCCATTTGTTGCATGATTAACTTTAAAGATCCATCTCAAACCCACAACTAATTTTTATGTTGGTCTTGGGACCGCTTCCCAAACACTGTTCTTCATGATGGATTCATATTCTTCCACCATTACATCAACCCAAAATAGTTTCTCAATTTCTTCCTCAAAATAGGATGGCTAAGTATCTATAAGCCCATTCATTAGAGTCATCTATCCAGTGTACCTCTCAGGTGACCTCCTTTGTCTGTGCAAATTTTAAGGAGCTCCCACATTCTCCCTCGCATCCTACACCAATCTATCAGCTGACCTGGTTCTCTTTCTACCTTCTCTGGATAGTTATGCTTGAGTGGATGTCTCCATTCCGCCTCCTCTCTTCTCCTCCATTTTGGCTTCTCCACAACTTCCTGAGGCTCTTCCTTTGGAGCTAAAATCTCCTCTTTTGGTGGGATTTTCAACTCCCACTCAAGAGAGCATCTCATTACTTTCTCCTCATCAAAATTTACATGCCTTTGCACAACTGTCATTCTGAGGTAAGCTAAGTACACCTGATAATTGTATGGATTTTCGGTGTAACCCACAAAAAGTCCCTTTGTTTTCAGCTCAATTTCTTCCTCGAATCTTTGGAGACATGGCAATAAACATAGGTTCCAAAAATTCTGAAATGAGACACATCCGACTTTCTCCCCGAGAAGGCATCCTCCAGTGTAATCATACCAAGAATCTAATGAGGACTCTGGTTCTGCAAGTAGATTGTTTTGTTACATGCCTCTATCCAAAAATGCAGTGGCAGACCTTGGTCATGTAGCATAGCTCTCGTAACTCCCACAATCCTCTAGTTCTTTCTCTTATCTACCCCATTTTGCTTGGGTTGTGGGGAGTTGTTAGTTCTCTTCGAATTCCTTCTTTTGCACAAAATTACTTGAAGTCATTTGAAACATACTTACCTCCATTTTCAATCCTAAGAGAATTCACCTTCTTGCCAGTCTCTTTCTCAACTAATGCCTTGAATTCTACAAATTTTGAGTATGTCTCATACTTCTTCTGCATGAAGAAGATCCAACGCTTTCTTAAGAAATCATCAATAAGAATAACATAGTACTTATGTTTGGCAATGGAGGTTGTCAAGAAGGATCCATAAACATCATAGTAGACTCTCTCCAAGACTGCATGTGCTTTTTTGTCTCGATTATGGAATATGGATTTTACATACTTCCCCAAGGTACAAACCTTGCAGACATCTTGTTTCTCAAGTGATCCTTTAGGGAGACCAGCGGTAATTTGTTGCATAATTTTTAAGGTGCCATGATGCAAATGACCAAGTCTTCTATGTCAGAGTTCACCAACATCATGACTTTGCACTTTCTTTGCCTTACTACTTAATGCAGTGCAATCTTCTTCATCAAGGTATACAAACTGTTCACACGAACCCCGATCTGCTTCACTTGCCTAGTAGCTATGTGTCTCAGAAAGGATTTCCCTTTACTAAAGATCACATCATAGCCACGGTCTTCCAAAACTACTATAGAGATGGGGTTCTTCTTCAGGCCTGGTACAAACATGACATATTTGAGAAGAAGAGGGGATCCTGACTCCCTCTTAAAGGTTACTGTACCAATCCAAATATTATTGTACCTTCTGTCATCCCCAAGATCAATATGCATCTGGAGATATTTCTCTTCTAGGTAACTAAAAAACTCTCTACACTCTATCATGTGGAATGAGGAACCTGAGTCCAAGTACCACACACTTCCCATCACAATGTTGGCCATGCATGTAATCAAGGTGAAGTCTAGCTCAAATTGTGAAGCTAGTGCTTCACCTGCTGCTCCTCCTAAGTTCTTCTTGCTAGACTTTTTGTGTGGATACTTTGTAGTACATTGCCCAAATTCATGACAATTGAAGCATTTTATTTGGACAAGTCTTTCTTCTTGCCCGCTTGGCTGGATTCTAGTTCGATTTGATATTTCTTCCTTTTACCTTTTTTTCCTTTCAAACCATTGAAAATTTTTCTTCATCCTCTTCCTTGGATGAACTTCCATCTTTAGTATTTTTCTTGATTTCTTCTTGTACCAAATTGGACCATAAGATTTCCCAATTCGGTAATTTCTCCCTCTCGTTCACCGAGTCCTGGTAATTATGCCAACTTTTGGAAAGGCTATCTAGGCTCACCAAGTCATCTTCTGTAACATTCACACCAAACCCTCCAAGCTCATCCCGAAATTGTGTAAATCTGGTGAGATACTAGGAAATAGTATTATTCTTTTGCATCTTAATGTTTCAAAGTTTATCTTTGAGGGCTAGATTCTTATGGTCACTATTATTCTCAAATAGCTCAGTTATTTCCTTCCACATTGAAAAAGGATTTTCTTTTCCATGGAGATTTCAGACAATGTGGTCTCTCACTCCCTCTAGGATTATTCTCTTCGCCTTGACTACATCTTTCTTCCATTGGGATAGGTTTTGGGCATCAACTGATCCTAGTTTTGGAATTTTTGTCTAGACATATTCCAACAATCCATTGTTATCAAGCACTTCTTTCATGTGATCCTTCCAAGCAATGAAATTCGAGTTTCCTTCAAAGGTATACTCTAATCTCGGTCCATTGAAGGCCATTCTACCAACTCTGAGGAAATCTTGGTATTCTAAAGATGCAAATTCGAACCTCCTAAGGAAAAACTTCGAAAATATTATTCTAATGTGAATCTTTCTCTGATACCATGTAGAAATATGGTGATAGAATTCCAACTCCTCAAGAAATATAATCCAAATCAAGAGACGAAAAAATTCTACTCTACTGCTCTGCAGAAATTAATTCACAATTTAGAACAACATTTGAAAACATGCATCAATCACATACAAAAGTACATAGATTTATCTAGGGGAACCAAGTGGTAAAAACCCCTTAACCCTTCTTGCATTAATGAGATGAATAGAAAATGTATTACAATTGCTTACTCACTTTGAGCTCAACCTACAAGTAAATAATTGTTCTCTCTGCTCAATGAAAATCTTTGACCATACTTAGTCAATTTTTGCCTCACTGGAGCTCTTATTTCCTTGCAAAAATCCTGATGAATTGGCCCCTATTCTTTAGGAATGTCCTCCAAACTTATTGCACAATTCTTAAGGATTGATCACTAACTGCATGCGACACCTGTACACTCAAAAATAGTCTACAATTGATATTACTTACCTTGGAATCTCCACCAAAGTTGAGAAATTTGAATTCCTTGCATGCATGAGCTATTTTTGGTTGATTGATCAGTTAACTAGATGATCTCTTAGTTAGACTGTTGTCCCACTACACAAATGACCTCCAAGTAGTTCTATTAACTGTTAGAAATAGTTTAACTGAGTACAACTAGAAATAACTGAACTGGATTGCTACAAATTAGCAAACGACACATGAAAACTAAACTCCAAGCCCACTAACTCGAATTTACTGAGCTAACTAAGTAAAAAGAGCCATGTCACCTCAGCTAACTGCCTCCAAGTTGTCTGCTAATGTGGAAATTTTGAATTTTCTCAATTTGACTGAGGCTAAGTCAAATTGACCCTTTCTTGCTACACTTCTCAATGGGATCCAGTAAATTATTTTACTTATGAGGGGGATCGTTGTCGTAATTAGCTTCTAGATCATTGATCCATTTCGAGTTGGATAGATTTGACCAAGGTTTCATTCTCTTTCAAGCATAAGATATTTTCTCTTAGGACTAATTTCCATTAATCCTCTTTCTGCATCAAAAACTACCATACCAAATTTCCTCCTATTGCTTTATTCATAAGAATTGGATCTCTGATTCCTAAATCTCCATGACCTTTGGGTGCTCTAACCATGGCCCATTTAATCAACTGAAATTTCTTTATGCTTGATTTTGCACCTTCTAATGAAAACTGATGAATTTCTTTAGCCAAATAATTCAAAACACTATGGGGCACCACGAAGGCGGTGTTAGTGTTTAGATATGAAACATGCAATTCACCCAATTCCACATTAATTCTCAACCCAGGGCTCGACTAGTTATTTCACGGCTATCATGCAAGGTATATGCAGGCCATAGTTTCCCTACCCAGCATTGAAAATTTAATCATAACATAACAATGTGTAACAAGAAGTTATAACTATAACAACAAATAAGAGTAACAGAAAGTCAAGACTCACAACAACACATTGAAATCATTACACAGCAAAGAGATAACATAGTAGAAAATAAACCTACGCACACATCTAATCCAACAGCACCTGGTCAAGGGAGTGGGCCCAACTCTCTAATCAGGGTTGTGGCAAGATCGAGATCTACAAAATACTCAAAAGATTGGCAATTGTATTAATCAAAATTATCATTACAGAGATCTATTGTTACAGCTCAGAAATATCGTATATATCCTAGCGATGGCTTTCCCAACCCCGTAATCACTACTTATACATTTCATTAATCAACTTGTTGAGCTGGTAAATCCCCTCTGCGGACAGAGGCGATCCCACTAGCCCGACACGGGTCTAGCAACAATCACACATGCTACACGCAGGTTCCTAATTGCATAATTTAAAGATCAATCAGAACGATCTACCTGGAATCCAACGCTATTTGTTGTTGAAGAAACGCCGCTCCCGTCCTTTAGCTTTGGCTGGTCACTATCCTTACGCTTCACGTATGGACACCTACACAAACAAAGAACAATCCAACACAAGCGTAAAATCCAGTACATGCAATTATATATCAGTCAAGCAAGATATAACTCAAATATCATCAGCAGACACATGAGTGGAACCATAATGATAGTCATTCATTATTCAATTAAAGAAGAGAAGGATTACAACCAAAGAGGCTTGATGTTGAAATCTCCTCCGTCTGGGTCAACAGCTAAACATGCCTTGCAAAGTGACTTCCTCTCTCAATATTCCGGTAGCATAACTCCTCTATGGCTCTCAATTCTTACTATCAATCCAGCATAATCTTAGCTCTCACCTTAGCTCTTGCAAAACTAGTTGATTCAATGCAGGGTGACAGTCATTTATAGATGGAGGAGAAGGAATTATTCATTGTATCCGGACACCTACTGAAGATTTGGCATTGTCCCAGAATAGCCTTTGGACTGGGTTGTCATGGATGAAAAAGACGACACTCGGCCACTTCCATGGGATTTTTCCCCAGAGAACTGCATGAGCAATGGAGGAAAAAACACTTTAGTGCGCGCTGGCCAAAAATCATAACCAATTTTGGGTGGCGCGGGCTTTGTTCTGTGACAGCGCGTCCATGGGCGCGCCCTCTTTGGAGGAACTGAGCCATTGGCGCGGGTTAGACACTGTGGACCCGCGCTAATGAAAAAAGGGCATTTTTTTAGGGTTGATCTTCAAAAGGTGTCTTCAGGGATATTGAAGTTCATACTTAGGAGACTCCAATGCAACTGTTTTCAAGTTATGTCACTGGTCACAGGTCCGTAAATGTGTCCTCCAGTGTGTGACAGCGGGGGTAACAAGGA
>APFE030972790.1:32882-49619 GCA_000404065.3 Pinus taeda
AGGTCAACTTCTCTTTGAACATATCGGCGGCACGACAGTGGAGTTGGCAGTATTTGACGTCAATGGATCAGAGGTCATGATGACGTGGCAATGAGAAAATGAGAGGTCAAATAGGATCACCAAAACCCACGGAGGCAAGTGAAAATGAAATGAGATATCCCCACCCTGACATGAAAGCAGAAAAGTGCCATGTTCAAGAGTGACATACTGCCGACACGACTATAATTATGGTTCCAGAATTTTCTTTTTCCCCCGCCATTTCTGGCCAGTACCCCGATTATTTTTAATAAGCTTGATGGGGATAGCATATGCTTGTGGTGTAAGTTCAACCTTCGGTCGAATCCAACCTAGTAAAAGTTTAACGAGCCCTAGGGAGGAGAAACTCAAGTTTCGTCATAATGACGAGCCCAATGTCGTCAGGGTTTAACGAGTCTGACATAGGTAAAACTCAGAATCTTTTTCATGTTTAGAGAGTTTGAAAAAGACACGGAAAAGAAAACTCCAGAGGTCCTTTTTCGTAAAGTTGTGTCTATCGGGTCCGAAAAAGTGTAAAATGATACCCAAAAGAACCGCCCGATCATTACGACCGAGGAGTACTTTTCATGAGTAGTGATTTCGACCTGAAAAAGTAAAAAAGGGATCAAAATCACGTCGTTTCGCAACCATTAACGAGTTTGAAATGACAAAAACCCAGTAATCTTTTTATGTTTTAACGGTCGATAAAAGAACTTAAAACGACCGCCCCTTAGTAACCGTTTAACGAGCCAAGAGGGACGACTCGGCTATCTTTTCCGCTTTTAAAAGGTCAGGAAAAGAGCTGAAAGCGGACCATAAGTAACATTTTCTTGTGTTTTTCCGAGCTTGAAAAAGTTAAAAAGACGCTCGTTTGAACTGCACCAGACCCTGTCATCATTCGACCAACAGCGTAAAGTCTATTTCGACACGAAAATACCCTAAAAATACCTAAAAAATAACATTTCTAATGTATTTTTGGGTTAAAATAGTGCTATAAATAGTAAAAAGTAAAAAACAAATTTACTTTTCACTTTTTACCTTATGAGTTCACTGTTGGAGGGTTTCCAGTGCAAAATTCACCTGCTGATTGTGACCAATCCAGGACACAGTTCGAGTCACCGTCTACAACAGGTAAGAGGCCTCATCCTAAGCTTCATTTTCATTCCATTTTTTCTAGTTTTTATCCACATTTTAGGTTCCTGCAAGAGGAATTAAAAATTTTTAGGTCCGCGCCATTGGCGCGGGTTTCTGGCACGGGACCGCGCCAATGGCGGAAATTTAACATAGAGGCCGCGCCATTAGCGTGACTGTTTTTAGAAACAGTCGCGCCAATGGCGCGATCTCAATTTGTGCCAAATTGGACCATTAAACTTTCAATTTTCCTTCAAATTATATCTCAATATTTATCTAATGATTGAAATTTGTCCTTTGTTTGCAGGATTTTGCCAAAAATGATGGTAGAATGGAAAGAACGAGAGCACAGCGAAGTTGATGCCCTAGCTTTGGAAGATGATGATTGTATGACTGCATTGAGAGACTGCGGGCTCAAGAAATTCTTTCACACTCCCTACCTACGTGCACAACCCGAGCTACTACGTTTCATAGTAGACGCTTGGGATATAGAGGATCAGGTATTCCGCCTGAAGGACCAGACATTGGAATTGGATGTTTCCGACGTCTATTTTATCACAGGTTTATCACGACAGGGTGCGCGTCCCATTCTGACAGGCAGTCGACCTTATGCAAAGAAGATCGAGGAGGTGAAAGATAGAATATGTCCTGATGCAAGTTTTGGAGTAAATAGCAAGAAAATAGACATCAACACGATTCCCAGCTTGGTTCTGCGAATCATCTTGTTTACCATTACCCGAGCAGCAGGTATACAGGCACCCCATGAGGCCAACAAGAATCACTTGATGTTGGCCACCGAGTGTCTCCATCCTACAGTGTTTGATTGGGCTTCAGCGGTGACGACCAATATCAAACGACAGCTTACCAAATGTAAGCGGGATGGAAACAAACAGTTTGGGTATGGGTCAATCCTGGTGACCTTCTTTCTAGAGCGGTTGCCAATTTTTCGGGTACCTGGAGGGATAGTAGCAGATCCAGTGCTGAGGGAGCCGAGGTTGCATCGGTGGGCAGAACTTATGCCCAGAGGAGGAGGGGGCCAACAAATGTCCTGGAAGCCCGAGTTCTTCATTTGGCTCCGACACCAAATGATAGTCGTTGAGGACTGGCCCTATGCGGGCACGGATTTCACCGGAGATCCTGATCTCCCTCTACCTGATGGAGAGGATTGGGATGAGGAGCTGGATAAGAACTCTTTGTTTTTTAATGTTTTTTATGTATTAAATTTTTTGTTAATACATGTCTATTTTCTAACAGCGTCTATATATGTATACAGATGTTGGCGCAGAGCGACCAGCTGACGTGCCCCATAATGTGCATAGAGCGCAACCCGCAGTAGACCCTCAAATAGAGGGTGAGGATGATCTTGTGCAGAACCTTGAGGCGCTAACTCGAGGTATCCCAGACTATGGCAGGTTGGTAGATGTGCCTAGAGCTTATCAGAGGCATACGGTGGGGGTGTCTACTCGTGTTCATCGTCTGTTGAGACGTTTGGTACGAGCAGTGACATGCTATCATGAGCATAACCGTGCTTAGACATCTAGGTTTCATTTTTGTACATTTTTTAGGAGTACGCTGTCAACGGCTGTATAGACTTTTGACATGTATTATTTTTTGTAACGCGCGGGGCGCGAACACTTTGACTCACGTATATATATATACATATGGATTTTTGGATGGATATTGTACATGTGATGATGTTTTAATTATGCTATGCAAATGTATCAGTTGCATAACATGTGACCCATGTGTTTTTGTATATTTATATGCTTATGTTTATTCCTAGATGGATCTTGTACATGTGACTATGTGTTTTATATGCTATGTGACTGTTGGACACATATGTAATCTAATGTATCTAGTGCATAAAAAACGACCCATTGGAATGTATTTACATGCATATAATTTATCGTTTATACAAAATTTTATTTTTTATACAAGCTTAAAAGCACGTGGCATACATGCAAACTATGCTTGATGGGAAGTGAAACGGGCATGCCCCCAAACATTGTGTATCACTCTGAGGTATCAATCCGAGGTATATGCCCCCCAAGCTTCAGTCCGTTGAAAATGGGTTCAAGGTTGACTAAATGGTTATGTGTTCGAAAAACACAAACACACGTTTCATTGTTTTAACGAGGTTGACATAATGGATATGAACTATCCTCGAAATAAACAGTTTCATTATTTTAACGAGGTTGAGACATTAACAAAACTATCCTCGATACTTGTTTCATTGTTTAACGAGCTTGACACAAGATCAGGAACTATACTCGATAACTCCGCTCGGTCATGTATTCGACGGCCTCTCCCCGGTCAACAATGGAAACCATTGCAGTGAAGCAAAGTCTGATGCACAAACAGGGCTTTGCTTCTTCTTCGACTGGACCGTTCATTTTTTAAGGAGCTTGACATAGGAGGATGAACTATGCTCCGACCAATCATGTTTCATTTTTTAACGAGGTTGCCACAAGATCAAAACTATCCTCGAGGATACCTTGTTTCATTTTTTAGGGAGCTTGACAGAGGGAAAAACTATGCTCCGCCCAGGTCTTCATCATAATGAAGAGGAAGCCGGGGCTTCCAGGAGTGGCACTCCCGATGGGAGATCAAAGCCGTGGAAACTGGGATCCAATGCCCCCAAAGCACTATTGACAATGTCGGTAGTGCTGGATAGAGGCGTGGGAAAGGTACTCACATAGTTGACCTGCGGGGAGGCAGAGACAACCGGCGGATGAGAACCGGGAGGAGATGACAACGGCAGAGGGGGGCTAAAGAATGATAATTGGGCAATAGTGACAATCCTTCCATTGTGTGGAAAGCAGACCACACGGAAAAGCGAAGAAACGATAGCCCCCATGGCATAAATATAGTCACGACCAAGGAGAAAATTGTTACCAAGAGCACTTTGGATAACCATTACGTCTATATAGACGGTTTTGCCTCCCAGAGTAATAGGGAGCTGTGGGAGGACTCCTAAAGATGGACATGCTCTTCCGTGAAAAGCCAACAGAGTATGCATGACCGGCCTAAGCGATGGGGAACCGAGAGCTTGCCAAGTAGTATACGGCATGAGACTGACCGACGCGCCTTCATCCATAACGGTGCCAGGTAGGGCCGTGTCATAGGCATGCATAGTAATCTAAAAAGGTACATGGGATGGAAGGCGGTAAGTGGTCAAGTGACTCCAATCAAAGGAGATAGTTGAACTGCTTGGTGGGGGAATCATATGATTGCCTCCATGCTCGAACGGAGCCGAAGAAGGACCCTCTGAATAAATAAGGATAAGAGGGTCGTCGTCAGACTCAAGAGAATCTGATGAGACATGAAGAACCTGTTTATGACTGTCGTCTAGAACAGGTTGGTCAACTGGTGGTAAACTCGAACTGACACGATCGCCGACCAATGGTTAATCGGGAACAGGCTGGGTGGAGCCAGGTGCAGGAAGAGGAGACTGAACAAGAGAGGTATGTAAACCAACCTTGTGGCTAGTAGAAGGACAATCTGCAGTTGCAGAAAGACGCTGATAGTCAGCGGGGAGTTGGGGTGAGGGATCTGCAAGACTTTCCAACACAGAGGAGGCTTTGTCCATGAGTGGGCAAAGGTGAAGGAAATGATTGCCTTCACAAAGTTTGCAAGGGAATCGAAACTTCCCTTTTCCTTTAGTATGCCTAACTACGGAGGTAGCATCGCCGTGAGCATCAGTGGACGATGAAGGACAGGCTGGATCACGGAACCATATTCTTAAGACCCTGGGAATGCCAGGACAATCACGAAGAAGGTGGTTTTCCTTGCATAGTCTGCAAGGAAACTTAACCTTGGGCGAAGGAGTGGGAAGGAGTCCGTCTTTTGTTGTCCATGGTGGAACAACAGTTGTGCTTGTAGTTGTTATTGTGTTTGTAACCGTTCCCTTGTTTGACTTCTTCTTTGTCTTCTTATTCTTCTTGTTAGCTACCTGGGTACTTTCACCATGCGAAGAGGGAGACGTTGAAGTAGGTGTCGAAGGGGTGGGGTCCACCTTCGGTTCAACAGGATGTTGAGCAGGCGGAGGGACTGATGTAGTATCAGCCGACACAGGAGGGACCACAGAGTTTGAAAATAGCCAAACTGTTAACCCGACAGTTAACCCTGGGAGGGTTAGTGTTGCCATATAAAGGGCACCAGCGTTTCCAGGGGAAGGGAAACGACCAGCATTCCCATCAGGTGGGGAACTTAGGTTGATGAATCCTGGAAAACTTGCCATATTAAGACGAAATCCTACTCAAGCTAGCGCACTGAAAATCTAACTAGGTAATTTGATCATGGCCAAATAAATTATTATGACACTTGACTTGACCTTTTCATCTTTAAAGAGTCGAGAAAAGGACGAAAAGCTGACTCTAGTCTCCTTCGATTGTTTAATGAGCACGAAGTGACAAGCTGCTCACTTACACCTTTTCTGTTAGACAGTCTGAAAAGGATCAAAAGCTGACTACTCTGGAAATCTAGGTAAAATGGTTTGCCAAACAATCCGTAAAACTTCTTATACACCTTAGCGATCAGAAGATCACCAAGGACTTCTCGTACTGCAGTCAATCTTCCCGAATGCTGTGTTCAATGCATTACGGTTTGTAGGGCGACAGACTCAGCTTCCTATGGATCAAAGGTTGCAATCCTATAGGGGTCTCCCAATTTATACTCGACGGTACGTGGGAGCACAGTCCGTACTAGCACCTATCGTTTCACCATGGAGGAATCACCCAACCACTCAACGATAAACTACTAGGCTTAACGACGTCGGAACACGTCTCTAACCTAGACCTCTAGAATGTGAGCGTTAAGTTTCAATGCGTTGTTAGGTTCATTGAATTAATTTTATGGTTTATCTTTGATTAAAGTCTCAGGTTTCGGTCTTACGCGTGATGTGATCTCTTGAAATGTCCTAAATGCAACTACATGCGAGAATTGTATTCGTTTCGTTTGGATGAATTCTAGCTACAGAAGAGTTAAGAGGTTCACACAAACAAAACGATCCCAAAAATCCTAATGCAACTAACAACATGAAAGGAAAATCTTTTCTTTTTCTTTTTTGAAAGAAAAATTAATATAACATGCTAATTGGTGAAAAACAAAAAACTTTTTCTTTTCTTTTAAAAAATAGTATAATGCACTTAATGGATTTCAAGAGATATTCACAACCAGATAATTCATTCCAAAGAATCTATCACCAGATCTGAAACATGAACAATAACCTAGCAAAGCAAAGAAAAACCAAGATCTTCAAAGAACTATGTAAGCTAAGTGCCCAAATGAAGTCGGTAAAAACAAGCAAGTAAAAGCGAGCCGACTGCAGATGAAATGTTAAAACTCTAAAACCACCAGAAGAGTATGGAAATCAATCAATAAAATGATTGGATCTGTAAATCATAAATCCAACAGAAGGCTCGATAACAAAGCCACAAAGGCCAAGATGTAAAATCGATGGACAAAGGCAAACAACTGAAGGATGAAAAGAACGATCAGCCAAATATCAGTCCACCAGACTTCCAGAAGGTATAAAAAGAGCAGAATGACACAGACCCAAGCTTAAGAGACTGGCAAACAAGTTTAATTAAAAAACTTAACTAGTTCGGCGCGACTGTAAGTCTACAACTCGCGCTAAACAGAGATTGGCGCAAGTTGTCTGAGAGCAACACGCGCCAACCAGCGCGACTGTTCAAAGAAAAAACGCGCTGGCGGAGTTTGCTAGGCAAAAAGACAGAACGGATGGTCTCAGGCTTGGCTTCTAGTATCTAGACAGAGTCAGCAAGTAAAAAAAAAATAGCAAGAACTCTAACCAAGAAATTATTCAGACAAATAAACGAGGGAAAAATGACATGCAAGGCAAGATTGAGATTGTCCAGTTTGTAAACTGAACCGGAGATCGACTGAAGTGGCGTTGATCTACTTCACTTCTGCATAGCAGAAGTGTTTCGAAAGCTACCTGGCCGCTCATCATACTTCGTCCACAATTTACAAATCAAACAATACAAAAACAATCAACAAGCAATTCCCCAGCGGAGTCGCCAAATTGTTGAGCTGGTAAATCCCCTCTACGGACAGAGGCGATCCCACTAGCTCGACACGGGTCTAGCAACAATCACACACGCTACACGCAGGTTCCTATTTGTTGTTGAAGAAACGCCGCTCCCGTCCTTTAGCTTTGGTTGGTCACTATCCTTACGCTTCACGTATGGACACCTGCACAAACAAAGAACAATCCAACACAAGCGTAAAACCCAGTACATGCAATTATATATCAGTCAAGCTAGATATAACTCAAATATCATCAGCAGACACATGAGTGGAACCATAATGATAGTCGTTCATTATTCAATTAAAGAAGAGAAGTATTAAAACCAAAGAGGCTTGACGTTGAAATCTCCTCTGTCTGGGTCAACAGCTAAACATGCCTTGCAAAGTGACTTCCTCTCTCAATATTCCGGCAGCATAACTCCTCTATGGCTCTCAATTCTTACTATCAATCCAGCATAATCTTAGCTCTCACCTTAGCTCTTGCAAAACTAGTTGATTCAATGCAGGGTGACAGTCATTTATAGATGGAGGAGAAGGAAGTATTCATTGTATCCGGACACCTACTGAAGATTTGGCATTGTCCCATAATAGCCTTTGGACTGGGTTGTCATGGATGAAAAAGACGACACTCGGCCACTTCCATGGGATTTTTCCCCAGAGAACTGCATGAGCAATGGAGGAAAAAACACTTCAGTGCGCGCTGGCCAAAAATCATGACCAATTTTGGGTGGCGCGGGCTTTGTTTTGTGACAGAGCGTCCATGGGCGCGCCCTCTTTGGAGGAACTAAGCCATTGGCGCGGGCTAGACACTGTGGACCCTCGCTAATGGAAAAAGGGCATTTTTTAGGGCTAATCTTCAAAAGGTGTCTTCAGGGATTTTGAAGTTCATACTTAGGAGAATCCAATGCAAGTGTTTTTTAAGTTGTGTCACTGGTCACAGGTCCATAAATGTGTCCTCCAGTGTGCGAAAGCAGGGGTAACAAGGACGGTGACGAACAGTGACAAATTACTGCGTAACACAATGGACAATGCCTAAGATTATGGCAGTTTCCTGCCTGCAAATACATAGTAGTTTCTTGAGATACAATATAATTCAAAGATAGCACTTGTGTTGGTTGAAAGGTTGATCCACCATTGCAACTGATATCCAAAGATAGGGTTGCCAACTCAATAGTCATCATACGCTGAATCATGCCTTTGATCATCATTCCTCCAAATCCGCATGAAAACTTAAGTTAGCAAGTCACTTTAGGAAATAATCCCCCATTACTATGCTTCATTGATTAACAATTCACAAAGACATGATGGTAGATGTACCTTCACTGTTTAGAATGAAAATTGACCGACAAGGGCATGAAATGAGTACATGAAAGGGATAAAAAGGTGGGTAAAAAGTGGGCAAAATTATCAACCAAATCTCCCCGCAACTAGCCTTTTTGCATGTCATCATGCAACTCGTCTCCTGCACAGATTTGTGTTAGAGACACTGTAGTCAACATGGAGTTGTGCAAGGTCATATTTCGCAGCCATTTCTATTCTGAAACCTTGTATCCATCTATGTGAAGAACTTCAAGCCATCAATCCTTGTGTACCATGTAAGTTGGCATGTATTGCTTAGATAACAACCGAACAATGGGAAAAATAAATCTTAGACCCATCCATCAAATCCCAAAGGTCTGAATACATGCGATATATCATGGTACTCTGTCCAAATCCTGAACAAAATTAGGGGCCCTAAAAGATTTGCATATCCTCACTACAATTGACGATAACACCCCTCATTTCTAACAACCGGCATGGGCCTCCTCCTGACAAGTAAAAAAATTTTGTGTACACATGTCAGCACACCACTTCTACATTGCCAACATCTAATCCTTTCATCCTTCTATTCCCAATAAGGTATGATGTTTGTTAACAATATTCACAACCTGACAATACTCCGTCTGAACTACAGGTGGTAGGTTCGCTTGGTTCTCTTCAAACATGTCGAAGTCTTTCTTCCACTTAACCGAGTTAAGCATGAAGGAGGTGAAGGCTCTCAACTAAATATCCCCCACATATGGTACTGGATTAAATGATTGATCAATCCCCAGAAAATAATCATTCATGTAGAGTTCGCACATCAAGTGTTGGTTCAGAATATTGTGACCCTTCAAGATCTGTAGAAATTGTATCGGATCCTCAATTTCATGACTTATCTTCTGATGGATACTCTCCAAACAGAAGAACAAGTATTTTTCATAGAGGAACAGAGCATAACTATGAGCAGGAGGTTGGCACATCATTACCTGTTGCGCTAGAGTGAACATTTCATCTTTGTCAGCCTTAAGTAGTTGCACATGTTCTTCTAGTTCCTCAATCCTTTTCTTCTACTTTGCTTTATCCATCTGATTCATGTAATCATTCACTACTCTCGTATTTTTTTCTTGAATTCCTCTCACTCCTTTCTGGTGGGATTCCAAGGAGATAGACCCTCGTTGAAGGTCAGATGCAGTAGTCTACGATTTCTAAATTTCAGCAATGAACAAGAATTCTCGCGACTCAAACAAATGTGATAATGGTTCGGTCTCTATTATTGTTGAAGTGGTTTCGTCTTTGGGATTCGCAGCAGCCCGACTGGCATTCTTCTTGTTCTTCTTCACCCGTCTCCGTAAGCGTAACACCTGCTTCTTAACTTAATAATATCCAATTTTAATTACATAATTTATATGAATTGCAAATGGTACCTTTCTTGGATGGGGGGGCTTCTTTTTGTGCATTGTTCAATAAATTCTTGCTTAATAACGACCTCCTCCACTAGTCTCGTGATTGGTTTTGGCTTTGGCAGGTTGATGTCAGGAAACTCACCCACTGATTCTTGTTTCACCCTTATTTTCTTTCTCTTCTACTCAACTTGGGGGTGGCCTCTGCATCTTCCTCCATGGTCTTAAAACCTCTACATTTTCGTTGAATGACTCCGGAGCCACTGAAGGCCCTTGCGGAGTAGCATTTTCGAAACCTTTTTCCTGTGGTTGTTCTATTTTCTAGTTATCCTCCTCCATTTTCTCAAAAATTGGTTCTGGCCCTTATGGGTCAATACCAACAACAGATTTTTCTTCCAACGGCTCTGTGCAAATAGCACCAACCACAATTTCTTCAATTAATTTCTCAAAAATTGGTTTTGGCCCTTCTGGGTTGATACCAACAACAACTTTTTCTTCTAACGGCTCTGTACGAACAACACCAGCCACAGTTTCTTCAGCTTACCCCACGGTCAACATTGGTTCTTGTGTAATAGTGTCGACCACCAGTCCTTCGATTTGTCCAATTTTCCCACTAGTCGACATTGGTTCTTATGTGACTATGTCGACAATGGTGCCTCTAGTTGTCCCTACAAATTTCAATATCAGGGGAGAGATCTTTTCTTTCACCGAGCATCTAGGGGTGAAAAATTTCCTTGCCCCTCTTGGAAGGGAGGGATAAAGTGGAGAACGAGGGACATCCTCCTTGATTTTCATCCTTTCTACACCTACTACTTTAATTCCTTCTCCCTCCCCTAGATATTTTGTACTTTCCTTCTCCTTTTTCTGTGCCACCTGCTTTTCTGTTTTGGCCGCCTCCTCGGTAGTCGACACTAGTTCTTGCGTAACAACATTGACCCCAGCTTCCACTTCTTCCACTAGTTTCTCCATCACTTTAGCAGACAACATTGGTTCTTGTGTAACAGCATCACCTGCAATTTCTTCTACTACCGGTGGTTCTTCCGTCAGCTTAGTGTTCAGTGCTAGTTCTTGTGAAACAATGACGACTACACTTCCTTCCACTTCCATTGCTCCTGTTTCCAGGTTAGCAGTTGACACTAGTTCCTGTGTAGCATTGTCCCCTGCACCTCCTTCTACCTCCATTTCTTCTTCTTCCAGGTCAACAGTTGATGTTGGTTCTTGTGTAATACCATCGTTTATGACCTCTTTCTCTACTGGCAATTATGTTGCAGCCTACTCTGTCGCCAATGCTTCCAATTGTTTGCTAGTCGACGCTAGTTCTTATGTAACAACAGCATATTCTGCTCCTTCCTCTACCATTAATCTCTCTTCCTCTCTTGCCCTGGAAGTTTGTGACAGGGCATGCACCACCAATAGCATTACAAGCCCGTGGTTTGTGAGGACCACCAATGGTTGCCATGAACAACGAGCAGATGGTGCCATTAGAAGAACATTATTCCATAAGGAATGTGGCATATCCAGAGAATGCACACGACAGAACCAAAGGCATGCAAGAAGTTTAAAATGGTATCTGAATAGGGTAGAAATCCGCCTCTCAAAAGTGATGTATCACACTAAAAAATACACAACCTCATCCCATGGATGTGGCAAGGACTTCCAATCATATCCCCTACCCTTTTGAACTATGGTCTCTTCTGCCTACAATAATAATTCTGGAAATTCTGGTAGAGCCAATTTCCAGGTGAACCATTATTTCTTCCCACCTTGTGGCAATCCGCTAATAGTCGAAATAACTTCCGCTGTGATAGGAATGTCCATCCCACGAACTCTGGAATAATTCTCGTCCAAGTTCAACGCAAATTCGACTGTAATGGCTTCATAAAATCCCTACAATCTCTCAAAATAGTTATGCCACCCTGCATTCTGAAAAAGATTTCCATACATCTGGATGGCATGGGACCTGCGTTGTGTCTTCAGGTTCATGACTAACAGCTTGCCCACCCATTTTCCAAGTTACTCTATAGTAACACTTGGAGTAGCAGCACTTAGAGTAGCAACAAAATCGTTGAGGAGAGAATTAGCTAGTAAAGTTGTGATAACAGGGATTGTGGTTGCAAGGGATGTGGTGAAAGGGAAATTTGCGAGAATATTATGGAAAAATCCATGGTGGATTATGGTAAATAATGGAAATTATTACAATGCATTGGAAAGGACCATAATTCACTACAATCTTACATAGTTCAAGTTCCAATGTGTATGGATAATTGCGCAAGGTATTGTGGGGATCGAAATGTTGATGTGGAGTGTATGATTTTAGGCGAGGTTTGACAACAATGATGATGAATCATTATTGTTGTTAAATACGTCACGTTTAACATTAATATAGTAGCTCCCCCCAACTAAGGGATGATCATCCACAGTCATGTCTAGTCATGTCATGGGTGAAAGGTTAATCAAATCCACAAAGTCAGTTGGGGACGTACCTGGCGACTTACCATGACGGAGTAACAAAACTAGTGTAATTAGATGAAATCGCGACGAGTGGAGTAATAGCATCAAAGGAGTAACAACACCAGTGGAGTAACAACACCAATGAAGTACTTAAACAAAATCAACATTCGCAGAGTATCAGCACCAAAGGAGTAACAGCACCAGCAAAGTACCCACAAGAAAAATAATGATAGAGTCGTAACAACATTTTATTATTATTATTATTATTATTATTATTATATAGATAGATATATTAATATAGATAAGATATATAGATAATATAGATTAAACAAGAGGTGCAGAGGAAGAATTCTCTGCACTAACAATCTCAAAACTAGAATTATCAGAGATATATTTAATAAAGGAGTCCTTGGAGACTGGATAGTGATACAATCTAAGGCGATGTCCATTTACAATTAGGGGAGTATGTGCCTTATTGATTGTTACGATTCTAACAGTCACGTTATCAAACATCATGTCAACTTCATATAGTCGCATCCATCTAGAGCAGAGTTTTCCTTTAAAATATTTGAACCAAGAGTCATATAGAAACACCCAATCTCCCCTTGAAACACATTTTTCTCGATAAATTTATCATGCCATTTAGTTCGTTGCTATTGAATTGCAGCAGTGTTCCGGAAAGCTACCAAATGAATTTCATCTAACTCGTTTAACTATTCCAGTTAGTGTTTCTGGGCTTCTGAAAGATTTAGACCTACTTCAAGGGTTGTCCTAAGCATCTTAATTTCAAATTCTACCGGAAACAAAGGGGATTTCCCATAGACAAGATCATATGGTTAAAATAATGTTGTATTCTGCCATGTTGTTCTATACGCCCAAAGTGCCTCAAGAAGCTTTTCAGCCCAGTTTCAGTGATGGTTTGCTACATTCTTCGTAAGGATATTCTCCAACACTTTATTTGTACTCTCAACTTGACCATTCGCCTAAGGATGATATGGATATGTCACCCTGTGCTCGTTTCCATACTTCTTCATAAATCCCGGTATCAGATGTGATGTGAATTACATCCTTCCATCTGAAACTATCTCTCTAGGATCTTCGTACCAAGAGAAAATTTCTTCAAATAAGAAATCTAAGACAACATGTCATGTTACTTTCACAACAGCCTTGGCCTCTACCCACTTTGTCACATAATCCATGCAGACCAAAATGTGGAATTTTGATGTGAGTATGGATTTAATGGCCCAAAAAAATAGATAACCCATTTCTCAAAGGCCTCAAGAACTAGTTGAGGTTGTAACAGGATCTCATCCAACTGACCAGGTTGTGCCATCCGCTGGAAGCTATGGCACACTTGGACATATTTCCTTGCATCACGAAAAATAGAGGATCAACAATACCCCATCTATAACAACTATGACATGTCTCTTATCTGCAAAATTCCCTCCACGGGGGCCATCATGAGCAGATTTTAGGACATCATAGATGTCATCTTCACCTATGTAGCACTCAATTTGTTGGTTAGGTTCTTTATAAAAGAGGTATCCCTCTATCCATGAATAGCAGGCACTAAGATGGATAATCCTTCGTCGCTTTCTGTATGGTAAGTGTTGAGGTACTTTTCCTGTAGCAAGATAGTTAGCAATATCTGCATACCACAAAGTGTGAGTAGAAATTGCAAAAATATGTTCATATTGAAAACTATCCTCTACAGGTGCACCTTCATCACTAGTATCCAGCCTAGACAGGAAATTTGCAACTACATTATCTTTCCCTGGCTTGTCTACAATCGTAATATCAAATTCTTAAATTAATAATAACCATCTTGTAATACGACTAGGAGTTATTGGTTTATTTATCAGATACCTGATGGTTGTATGATCAGTGTGCACAAAAGTGGGATACCTTATAATGTAATGCCAAAACTTATTAATAGCATAAATAACAACCAAAAACTCTTTTTTAGTTACCATATAGTTTAGTTCAGTAGGAGTAAGATTCTTGTTAACATGTCCCAAGACCACCCCTACTGTTATGTGAGAAGCATCTGTAGAGATATGAAATGGCAGCTTCCAGTCAAGACCACGTAATATCAGAGCTTTACAAACTAGTTCTTTGATTTTCACAAAGGTTGTTTCACATTTATCTGCCCACACAAACTCTGCATCCTTAGGTAACAATTGAAAAAGCGAAAATGTTATCTTAGAAAAAAATCTCTAAAACTTCTATAATAGCCAGCATAACCGATGAAACTACGTACCTGTCTCAGTATCTTAGGTGTAGAAAAATTTAATATTATCTCTACCTTGGCAGGATCAACCCAAATTCTTGCAACTAAAAGCAGATGTCCTAGCACTATTCCTTCTTTCATCATCATATGGAATTTTATTTCACTAAGAGAAACATGTGTTTTCTTACATCTTTTAAGTACTTTCTCTAATTTTTCTAGACCTTCTTCAAAATAATCCCCATATGGGGTGAAGTCATCCATGTAGATTTCAACACTATCATTGACTAGATCAAAAAAATCCCCAATATTGCTCAGTCAAAGGTAGTAGGTGTATTACAGAGACCGAATGGGAGGACTCGGCATGGAAAGTTTCCCCAAGGGCATGTGAAGGTAGTTTTATCTTGATCCTTAGGAGCTATTTGGATCTGGTTGTACCCGCTAAATCCATCCAGAAAGGAGAAGAAATTATTTTCAGCTAATGTATCAAGGACCTGGTCAATAAAAGGTAAGGGAAAATGATCCTTCTAAGTTGCTTTATTTAATTCCCTGTAATCAACACAATCCGCCACTTGCCATTCTTTTTCAGAACAATGACTAGTGGGGATACCCATTGATTGTCTGAGATTGGGTAAATATATCCCACATCCAATAGCTTATGTAATTCATCTTTGAAAATGTTCTTTAAAGTAGGATTCATTCTTCTTTGTGGTTGCCTAATAGGTCAACATTCTTATTTAATGTATATGTGATGAGTACATGAATCAACGGGGATCTCTTTCATGTCTGTATATTCCCAAGCAAAGGCTTCTTTCTATTCTCGAAGGACTTTTAGTAACCATTCTAACTGGGAAGGTGAAAGGTCAAGATTAATGTTCAATGTCTTCCCTAGTTCAATTTCTACAGGAATACGTTATGGGGTACAATTATAGGAACATTTTCAGCTTCAATCTTCAGTTCAATGGATTCCTGAACATTGCAACTCATAACAGATTCTAATTGTTGGCAGGTTGAATCAAAAATGGAGTTGGGGTAACTGATAAAATTACTAATGGCATCATTTTCCATTTCATCCTTAAAATAGAGGGCCTCGCCAATAGTAAGAATTGGTCTAATTTCTTCGTTTCAAGTTTGAGCCCCTTTGCAGGTAGATATTTTGTGTTAAGGTAAATCCTGGTTTATCTAATGAACTTGGTTCTACAGGGGGATAAAGAATAAGATTCTTTGTAACTTCCCCATTGCATATTACCATATTTCACGACCAACACCCAATGTAAGTGTTTGTGATCGCAAGCCAAGGTCTTCCTAAAATCAAAGGATGCCCATCAACGGGTGATTGGGTATGAAATACTAAAAGATGAAATAGTTATATCTTCCAACTTCCCTACCAGTCTTATAGTAGACCAATCTGCCAATTCTAGGGCAATGTGAGTTGGTTTAAGGTTCCGTAGACCCAAGGTAATCACAGTGGCAGAAGTTATAACATTAATTGTTGCCCCCAAGTATACCAGCGCATTTGGGATATCAACCTCATTAATCTGTACTATAAGAATCGGGTTCCCTAGATCTCCATACTTAACAGGTATAGACTTCCCCCACATTATATCTGATAATTTTCCCAGAACGTGAATAGTGAGTGGATCCTTTGGTTCTCTTCCAGGTTTCTTAGAGCAATATTCTTTGATTGTTTTGTTATAAATCGGTACATCCTTCATAGCCTAAAGTAAAGGGATTTTGATAAATAAGTTTTGCAATTCCCCTAAAAAGTCAAATTCAAGACAAGGACTCTGTTTTCTCAAGGATAGTATCTCAGGATAAGGTGGACCAATCTAACATCCTCTAGTAACAATTATTTGAGAAGGGGGTTGTTGTTCCATAGGAACTTGTGTTGACTCATCCCCAGTTGTTCCAACAGAATTCCTAGGTTCTAGTTCTAAGACTTCATCATCACTATGTTCAACAATTATTGGTGAAGTCTGATTATTTACCACCCGACTGGACCGAAGATTTAATTCATTACATTCCATGGTGGAAATATTGTATGCAGGAAGGTTGAGTGTCTCAACCTGTTGAGCCCCCCTATTGTTTGTATTTTGGTTGGATTGAATAGGCAGCTGTGGAAAAAGAGGAGGATTACTGGTGGAGGCATTAGAGGGCAGT
>APFE030972790.1:50588-71039 GCA_000404065.3 Pinus taeda
TTTCTTCCTTAACATCTTGAGATTTGCAGTAATCTTGATAATTTTCGAGGAAAACCGTCATCATATCATCCCAAGTAGTAATTGATTTCCCTCCTAAACCCATGAACCATCTAAAAAATGTTACCTTCAAAGTGGCGGGGAATATCTTCAATTTTTAAGCATCAGAAATATAATCATACCCCTGACAGACAACATCGAATTCAAACAGGAATGTGTTTGGATCTTCAGAAGAAATGCCATCAAGGTTACGTAATGTTGTTAAAGGAATAGGCTTCATGGGTGCATCACCCCTGATATCTCCAATTGGGAACTCAATCGTAGAAGTTGCAAGAGCCATGAATATCTTCCAATATTCACTTGGAATCTCAACAAGTTCTGATTATTCTATAATGCATGGTTGAGTTTGTTTATCATCACTCCCTCGATCAAATGGTGCACTAAATTCCCTCAAGTCTTCTTCTTCTTTTGCACTCACAGTGTTCAGTCGTCTCGATCCTTTGCTTACTACTTCTTCTTCCCTGAATTGTGCTTCTGTTATTGGCGGAGGTTTTGGTTGTGAAACTGGCTACCCTCTAGATCTCGTATGACATCTCACCTTAACAACAGCTCGTGACGATGCTCCTAATTCAGCTTTTGAAATGATTTCTTGGATATAGGTATTTCTGCCTAGATCTCTCCTTCCTCTTTTGGGGGATCTTCCTCTTCCCCTCTTATTTGTATCTCTATTCATGTAATCAGAAAATAAAAGGAAACCATTTAAGAAAATTGAAAGCTTAGGACCTGGAGTAGGGTGAAAACTTCCCTCCCTGGTACAAGAGAATGGCCCCTAAAAAGAAAGCACAAGAAGGAAAGTAAACCAACCACAAAATTCTAAGCTCAGGACCTAGAATGGGGTGAAAAAAAACTTCCCTTCCCATGACGAGAGAGTGGTTCCTATGCAAGAAACAAACAATCTAATGCTCAAGACCTAGAGCGGGGTGAAAAAATTCCCTCCCCAGGATGAGAGAGTGGTCCTATGATCAATATTGATCGTACTTTCGTGCCTTTGATAGCCTCCCCAGCAACGGTGCCTACATGTTAGTGTTCATATATGAATCATGCAATTCACCCAACTCACATTAATTGTCAACCCAGGGCTCGACTAGTTATTTCAAGGCTATCATGGAAGCTATATGCAGGCCATAGCTTCCCCACCCAACATTGAACATTTAATCTTAACATAACAATGTGTAACAGCAAGTTATAACTGTAACAGCAAATAAGAGTAACAAGAAGTTAAGACTCACAGAAACATACTGAAATCATTACACAACAAAGAGATAACACAACAGAAAATAAACCTATTCACACATCTAATCCAATATAACCTGGTTAGGAGAGTGGGCCCAACTCCTTGATCAGGGTTGTGGCAAGATCGAGATCTATAAAATACTCAAAATATCAGTAATTATATTAATCAAAATTATCATTACAGAGGTATGATGTTACAACCCAAAAATATCGTATATATCCTAGCAGTGGCTCTCCAAACCACGTAATCACTACTTAGACATTTCATTAATCAACTAACAGTGCCTAAGATTACGCCAATTGTCTGCCTACAAATACATAGCGTTTTCTGGAGATATAACAGAATTCAAAGGTAGCACTTGTGTAGTTCAATAGGTTGATCCACCGTTGCTGCTGATACCCAAAGATAGCGATGCCAGCTCAATAGTCATCATATGTTGAATCATGCCTTTGAACATCATTCCTCCAAATCTACACGAAAACTTAAGTTAGAAAGTCGCTTTAGGCAATAATCCCTTATGACTACGCTTCATTCATTAACAATTCACAAATACATGATGGTAAATGTACGTTCGATGTTTAGGATGCAAAACGACCAACAAGGGCATGAAATGAGTAAAGGAAAGAGATAAAAAGGTGGGCAAAAGTGGGAAAAAAATAGCAACCAACAGGCAGAAAACTGATAGAGAGGGAGGGTTGAAAAGACTTCCTTTATTATAATGATGTGCCCTACCAGATTTATTCATATTTCCTCTCATACATCAAATTTTCCCTTAACTTTGGATAGAACTCCCACCCGAGCTTATGGCAACTAGGATTTCAAATAGACGGGGATTCCCAAATATTTGAATTCTTTCAATTTTTTAACTAACTAGAAATTGAATATCTCATTGATTTGCCTTTACATTCCTGTCGAGATGTTCTAGGAATAAATTTGGGACTTTTCTAAATTGTTTTTCCTTACAGATGTCAGAAGAAAAATGTCCATGACCACTTTAACTATTCTAGCTATGATTGTAAATGCATCCCCTATAAAGAGTGTGTCATCCATAAATTGTGAATGATTAATACTTCAAACACCTCGTACATATCTTATTCTCAAAATGTGTTCCATTCTTCTTTTGTATTCCATCTTATGGCTAAGGGTGTCGACAATTATAATATACAAAAATGGGGATAAGGGCATCCTTGCCAGAGCCCGCTAGATGCTTTGAAAAAACCTGCAACTCTTTCATTCGCCAACAGAGCTATGGAACCTCCATGTTATGTCCCTATATTACTAGTATATCCCGCATATTGTTCTTGTTGTGCCCCATATAACCCCCATATTGTTATTGTTGTGCCCCTTAGAAACACACTATTGTTATTGTAGAGCCCTTACATTATTATTTTTATGTAGGCGCTAATTATATTTTGACCCTTTAGACTCCTACATAGACCAAAGAGGTATTGTCATTTGAATCACCCAAGAATTGTTCATTTATGTAATGTAAAAGGAAGTTTCCCCCTCAAAGATGCTCATTTTCAAGTCATTGATCTATCTTTTCTTCTATTTTTGTATTTGGTTACATAACATTTGGTATTAGAGATTTGGATCTTAGGGTTTCGTTGCTTTAAACAAACCATCTCGGTATTTTCGCTATAAATTTTTTTCTACAAGGCTTAAAAAGCTAAAATTTCTACCACGTGGAGCCAAAATATTGGTGAACATTATGTAAAAAATTTGAAACTTGGTTCCCTACATTCTCAAAGATATGATTCACGAAAGTTAGGGTTTTGTATGCTCCAAAATTTTGTTTCAAACAATTGTTGCAAGGAAATCATCATAAATTTTGTTTTGGGTATCCAAATTGAATTTAGTAAAAAATGGCTAAAAGTGAACAAACTCTAGTTTTTTGGGTACCATTTTGAAGGCTGAAATAGTCACATGTGGAATTCTGTATAAGTTTTCTCTATTGAACTAGACCATAATAAGTTCATCTTGGAAGATTTGGCCTAACTTTATCTTGAAGTATCCAATCTTGTCCTAACTAGTGTTGTTAGATAAAAGACACAGAGTGCTACCACAAGATCAAATTTTAGACCTTCGAAAGGCTCAAATCATAGAGATACAAAAATTTCAAGGTCAACCTCACCAGCAAGCTCAAAATCAAGCTCTAAAAGGTGTGTATTTTTAAATTTGCATAGATTTGGTTTGGAAAGTTAGTTTTAAGTCATTCAAAGGGCACAATGAAGGATAGATTTTATTAATTGGTTCAAAAATGCATACGAAACAAAAAAAATCATACACCCATTAATCCCTTAGAAAGATACACCATGGCAGATGAAGAGGAAGAAATGTAACATGATATATGAAATTTACAAGACCAAGTGCAACAAATTTCACTCTCACGAAGAGCCGCCAAAAAATAAAAGGGGACGTGGATGGTTGAAAAGGGAACATGGATGGTTTAAATGGGATCTGGAATGTTTAAAAGCAGACATGGTAGTTTTGAAGGAAGTTTTGACAAAGTTGTTGTAAGAAAGGCTTCCTAATGGTGAGAAGGTATCCCATGAGACTCATGATGAAAACAAAAAGAATGTGAATCATGATTTTAGAGACTCCAACTTTGGGTTGAAAATCAACCACATTCCAAATATTAATATGAGGAGTTTTGATGGCAAGGATCCAGTAACATGGATACTACAGATGGAGCAGTTATTTGATCTACATGATGTGCAACACACACAAAAGGTATGCATTGCATCTTTATATTTAGAACCCAATCAGTTTGTGTGGTATCAGCTTTGTTCTCTTAAACCATTTTTCACTTAGACAATTTTTACTAAGGAATTGATAGCACATTATGATGATACAAAGAGAAATGCCTTCTTTAGGCAATTGGTAAATCTAAAAAAAAAAAGGCTTTAGTTGGGGAGCACATTGAGGACTTCCAAAGATTGAATATCGAGGTAAATGATATTTTAGAGGAGCATATGATTGATTTCTTCAAAGGGACTTTGAAATGTAAAATCTAACTTGAGGTTCGCCTTTGGGAACCTATGCCATTGGAGAATGCATTTAGGGTGGCAAGAAAAGTTGAAATCAGATTTATGGCAACAAGGAAGTGTACCACTCATAACTATAAAGATAGAAGTGGTGTTGCTCCTAACCTACCACAACCTACAAGGTTGACACCACAACAACTGGAGGGAAAAGGAGAAAAATGGCTTTGTTACAGTTGTGATAGAAAATACACTAAATTTCATAAGTGTGCTCAGAAGAAATTATTTTACATAGATTGTGAAGATGAGGAGGAAAAGGAACAAGAAACATCGAAAGAAGAAGATTTACAATAAGAACCAACCGCATGGGTTGAAAAAGAAGAAATGAAGCTGAACATATCTTCTAATGCATTGGTGGGAAATACAACTCCTCAAACTATCAAGATAGAAGGATATATCAAGAAGAAGGTAATAGTTTTTATTGATTCAGGAAGTACCCATTATTTTATTCATTTTAATATAGCCAAGGAGTTGAATTTATTTCTATATCCAGCACAAAAGTGTCAAGTGATGGTTGCAAATGGATGAACTATAAATTGCTAAGGGAAGTTCCATAATATCAATCTAACCATGGGGGAATATGTATTCAATATTTCAATGCTTTAAAATCCAATGGGTGGGGCTGATGTTGTATTATGAGTCCAATGGTTACAATATTTGGGAATGATAGCTTTTAATTTTCAAGAATTTTTCTTGAAATTTTTCTGGGAAGGAAAGTAAATTGAATTAAGGATTATCACAGGGAAACCTGGAAAGATAATTATCTCTAATGGCATGAAAAATCTTTTGAAGAAGAAACAATGAGGGGTAATTGTGAAATTACACTAACTATATATTTAAGCATTTAAGTCGCCCATTTCTCCATATCTCTAAAGAGTCCTTGACGATCATTCCTAAATGTCTTCCACCTATTCGTGATCGTGATCGTGCTATTCACTTGATTCTCGGAAGTGTTCCTCCAAACATCAGACCTTACAAATATTTCTATGCCTAGAAGAGTGAGATTGAACCTATGGTTATAGAAATGTTAGAGGCATGTATAATTCAACCTAACATAGTTCCTTCTCTTATCCAATAGTATTGATGCACAAGAAGGATGGATCATGGCATATGTGTCTAGATTATAGAGATATCAATAAGCTCACTATTAAATATATATTTCCCGTCCCTATCATTGATGAATTGTTGGATGAACTACATGGAGAAATTTACTTCACCAAGCTAGATCTTCACTCAGGATATCATCAAATCCGGATGAAGAAAGAAGACATTCTGAAAATAGTATTGAGAACTCATGAAGGCCATTATGAATTTTTTGTCATGCCTTTTGGTCTTACTAATGCACCTTCCACATTTCAAGGTTTGATGAATTCTATTTTCAAACCATTCCTTAAAAACTTAGTGTTAGTATCTTTTGATGATATAATAATCTACAACAAGTCTTGGAAAGATCATCTTCAACATGTTGACAGGGTGCTCAAACTATTGAAGGAGAAATAACTGTATGTAAAACCCTCCAAATGCTTCTTTGGGGTACATGAAGTGAAATATTTGGGTCATATTGTATCTCATGAGGGTGTTACGGTTGACCCCAACAAAATTAAATCCATAAAGGAATGGAAAATCCCCGCAACCTTAAGGCATCTTCGAGGATTTCTCAGGTTGACACCTTATTATTGCATGTTTGTTAAGAATTTTGGGAAAAGAGTAGTGCCACTAACAACATTATTGAATAAAGTGTTGGGCACAGGATCCCCCAAGGGTAGTTTTGGGGATAAAAGCCCATATTTTGGTCAAATTTTGTAATCCAAGTGTAAAGACTCCACATTTTGTGGTCGCAGAGCACGTACGTGTTAAAGAGTCATAGAGTTGTCTGCTCTTATTTTGGAAATGTAATGTCGGCTATAAAAGATCTACCCATGGTCCGCAAACCATGGGATTGTAGAAAAAGAGCTAAGCTCTAAGTAGTTAGAATAATCAATAAAAGATGATGGAGAGAGTCATGGCATTAGAGCAAGAAATCTAAAGCTTGGGTTGTAGTGTAGGTAGAGGCTCTACGGCTGAGTGTGCAGAGGCCTAGGGTAGAAGTCCACAGCTCAATGCTTGGACCCCTGCAGCTGTGTGCACAGGGTGGATAGAGCTTGTAATACTTGAAAGATATCAATAAAAGAAGTTATTTTGCTATTTCTGTGTATTTGTTTTGTTAAGGGGTTTGAATATCTTGTGTATGACTGTAGTTACATTGAATAATTAAACGCAATCACGAATATCTGCTTACGTAGTGATAACATTAAGTATTTGACAAGATAAGTGAATCACTTAGGATAATAGAGGGATCTGCACGGCACGTTGCTATAGCAACGCAAAAGTACTTGACCCACGGGTTAAAGCTGCATGAAGGTCGATTGTGTACATTCGTGAAGGTACTGAAAGCCAGAATAGAGGGTTTGTCTTACAAGCCCTAGAGCGAGATCACCTGCACAAAGGCAGTGATAGAAGAGATAAAGCGACATCGCAACCATCTCAAGAGTGTGGAAACTTGGTTCCAGCATCCCCCCATACTGCTTTGGGTGAGACTTCGGTCCACGCTCTGCAGGCTGATGCCGAAAGGGCCAGTAGTGTAGGGATGTGTTTGGCTAACTAACGTTGAACCTGGGTCAGGCCCCCTCAAGCCAACAAATGGTTCCATTGTCGGGACCAGAATCTACATAAGAGATGTGTGATGTTGTATCACTGGAATCCAACTAAGGACATTAGAGACTGGTTGGATAGAAAGATCCACGAATTTGTGGCACATGAGAACAGAAACCCATGACTGTCAAAGGAACAATGATTGGACCAATACCAATATACATAGATCCATGAAATATTTTATGTTCTTTCCCTATTGAGTTATATGAGTGGATTGTGAAGCTAGAAAATAGCCAAGGAAGGTGGAAACTTGACGGTCTTATTATGTGGACCCAAGAGCTAGTGCGAAGGTTGGAAGCATTGGAGGATAAGATCGCCCGCATTGTCAATCATTGGCTTGATCGCGTCACAGGAGGATTTGTGACTGAATTCGCGGTGACCTCAGTCAGTTATAGTGAGGTGGAGTGACACTTTTTCAAAGGACCACGAGATAAGTACATAAAATATTTGAATACTTGGATTAAAATGTTGTTGTGCAAAAAATGAGTTATGCAGCTACCTTGATGTTCAGGACTACGCAAAGAGGAAAAACTTACAAGAACGAAGGAAATAAGGGTATGGAGTATGGCCCCTTGATTCCACATCCGTGAAGAGAAGAAGAAGGAATAGCGAAGGTCTCTCCGCAAAGTGTTATTCAGTTAATAAGACAAGGATTCCTGTGAATACCACCTCCTCCCACACCACCTCCGACTTCACCACCATCACTTCCAACTTCACCTGTACCACCTCCCCCTCCACCACGGTTCAGTATGGAAAATACAATGAAGTTGCCATTGTTCAAAGGCTTGGGAAATGAGGACCTGGACCAATTCTGGTTCGTCGTAAGGGTTGTATGGGAAGCTCAAGGTGTTACAGATGATCATATAAAGAAGGCGACATTGGTTAGTGCTCTGCAAGATCGTGCGCTAACCTAGTATATTAAGTACTCTAACGATAACCCGAACACTAGAGTAGCAGACATCCAGGTAGCACTAAATAGGGAATTTAGCAGGCCTAAATTTGAAGCGTAGTCAATTGTGGGATTCAAAGAGATCGCGATGCAACCAAGTGAGATGCCTTGGGAACTAGATCAAAGACTGAAATGTACAATCTATGAAGCCAACATGAATTTGATAGATGGAGAGCATCACGAGTGGTTTGTGGCTTCGCTACTACCACACTTAAGGAGTGCGTTGTCATAGCAAAAGATAAAAACTCAGGAAAAGGCCTTGGAGATTGCCATAAGACTACATGAGACTCTGATGCAGGATCCTAATCTAGGAGTTCAGCAGATCCATGCACAGCTGAAAAATATGTGCCTTGAGATGCAAAGTTTGAAGCAGGACAGGACAGTTCGATCAGAGGTACATGAGGAGGTATGGTGCTTGAAATGTAAGAGCCAGGGTCATGACAAAGACCATTGCCTGGTCTTTGCAAATTACCTTGCAGGAGGAGGACCGATGCCTTTAAGGCTGGAAGCTTAAGCAGGACCTAGCGTGGTGCCTACTTTATGGTGCGTTATTTGTCAGGTAGCCGGAAAACATGCCATGGATAACTGTCACTTGCTACAGAAGTATGTGCAAGCACCGCAATAGTTGTTCTGTAACTTTTGTAGGTCGATAGGATGTGAAGAGTGTACTTGCAGGAGCTATGAATTGATGATGGATAGAACTCCCGCCTATAGGGTTCAGGCCGAAACGTGGCCCCTTGACCAGAATGGAGGGATGGCACAGACAGGATTTCAGGGGTGTAGACAAGGCTGAGACAGAGGAGGACCTGGTAGAGGTCAAGGACAGTTGATTTTCTACAATTGCGGAGGACTAGGATATTATGCCCACGATTGCACTAATACAACGTGTCCATCATGTAAGTATTGCACACTATTTGATCATGAAACAGAAGATTGTCCTATGTTGATAGCTGGGATATATGACAAAGGGGCACTACCACCTCCCCCAACTTAGAACCTACATGTGATGAGGCTTGAGCTGCGCGAGGAAGATCCGAATGTAAATATAGTGCTCTGGAGTGGAATCGCGATGGTAGATAACAAGGGAAAACAACTAGAAGATAGTATATGGGTTTGCAAGGCCCAGACGAAAGAGGTTGAGTTTGATTTGGAGAGCACTGGTGAAACCTTCATGGAAGCTAAGAAGAGCTTCATTGAGGCCTCCACCTCAGGAAGTAAGGATAAGCCTGAGCTAGAGATGGATTCCTCTATGCTCACAACTTTCCTGGAAACCTGTATGAAATTATTGTGCGACAGTAAGGTTTTGAAAGGGTTACAAGAAGTTATCAATAGATGCACTCGAACCGCACTAGGTGAACCACGCGTAGTGCGAAAGGTTGGTAAGCATAAAATAAGGACAGGACGGGAGATGACACTAACCACAAATAGGAGAATATGAAATGGATCAGGTCATTTTGGACCTGGGGTCAGATGCAAATGTCCTGCCAAAGAAGACTTGGGAGTGAATGGGGAGACCTACGCTGCAATGGTCTCCAATTCAGCTAAGGATGGCAAATCAGCAAAAAATCATACCCATGGGGCGGCTGCAGGGGGTGACCGTGGATATTGAGGAAGCGAGCGCGCTGGTGGATGGATTTTGAGGTAATAAAGATTGTGGATGATAGAAATCCCTACCCTGTGCTCCTGGGAATTGATAGGGCTACTGATATGAATGGGGTAATCAATCTAAAGAAGCAAAAAATAATCTTTGAGAAGAAGTTGTTGTGCATAATAATACCCCTTGATCCTGCTAAGGGATCGCATTATACGGAACCAGTCCGCAATTATGAGAGCGATGATGATCTAGACTACATCTATAAGATAACAGCGTGAGACAAAATTTGGGTGAATCCCACCGCGGATGGATGGATTACGTGGGATCATGAGAGTTCCTACACTTTGGACTCCGACGAAGGAATAGAACATTGGCAGAATCGATTACATGGAGTAACTACGCTGAATTGCAACATGATGACCTGGTCGATACATTGTGTGTCGTCAGAGGTAAGAAATCTACCTATTTATGATGGTCTAAATGAGGTAGATATCATTTTGGATGCATTTGAAAGGGAGGTTCCAGAAAAGCAATGCTTCCAGGCCTTAGACTAGGCTCTGCGCACTACACCCGCTATATGGTGGGGTACGCACAAGGGAAGCTTTGATGATTGGTGCAAATGTAGGAGGATGATGAGAGCATGATTTGGGAAGCCTAAGATGTGACTGACAGACAAGTATGATGGACAGAATGATCAGCACGCACATCTAGCCAAATGGACGCAGGCTTATAGAGAAAATCCACAACTTGAGTGGGTGCACCTGTTTTGTCATACCCTGGATGTTATCCCAATGAATTGCTATATAGAAATAGAGCTTTGGCATGGGACAGGTGAATGGGATATCTTGCACGAAGGATTCATGATGACATTCAGTTTTGGGGATGGGTTTGACTGTATTAATGAAGCACTACAAGAGGTGAAAGAAACCATCTTTAGGATACCACAGGATCCTTTAGACCTGATTCATCCTGAATGGGCTAATCAGCTGAGTCACACATTGGAATGTTATAATGTAACTGCTGAAGAGGAGGAAAGGATCCACGGAAGATTAACATTCCAGAAACAGAAGGCCACGGCGAGGTTCAAGGACTGTAGATTGAGAACCCTAATATAACCGCGCCGATGAAAACAAAACAAGTGAACATTGGTATGGAGGCAGAACCCAAATTCATGAAGATTGGAGACTATTGGGATGATGCGATGGTGGATAAGTTCGCTGAATTACTTCGCGAATATCAAGGCTTATTCCTTACTAAGTTTACGGGTTTGAAAGGAATAATCAGAGATCTAGGAGGGATGAAAATCACATTAAAACCCGACGCAAAGCCAGTTAAGTAGAGGCCTTACTGCCTAAATCCGAAATACAAGGAGAAGGTACGCTTAGAGCTAGACAAAATGCTAGCAGCAAGCATCATTTGTGGAAGAGTCTGCTTGGGTAAGCCCAATGGTGGTACAAGAGAAGAAGCAGAAGGATGAGATAAGGATATGTGTGGATCTCATAAAACTGAATGATGCTTGTGTGCATGATCCTTTCCTGACCCCATTCACTAATGAAGTGTTGCATAATGTAGGTGGCCAGGAAGCATATTCCTTCACTAATGCGTTCTCTGGGGACCACCAAATCAAAATCACACCGAAGGATAGGAGAAAGACAACCTTCATGACTGAGCAGGGTTATTTTCAATATATTGTAATGTTGTTTGGATTGAAGAATGTGCTTGCAATATTCTCGCGCGTGGTTGTTGTGGCATTCAAGGAATTTATTCATAAGTTGCTGGAGGTATATTTTGTTGACTAGACTATATTTGGGTTGGTTAAGCGCCATGTAACAAGCTTGCTTCTAGATACCTGTCGAAGATACCAGATCGCGCTCAACCTCAAGAAGTGTTTGTTTTGTGTTCCTTTTGGGAACCTATTGGGGCATGTGGTTTGCAGACAAGGGCTGATGGTAGAACTCGTGAAGATCGCGATGATTCTGAAGTTGGAAGCGCCAAGGAGTGTGAAACATTTGCACGCTACTTTGGGACATATGGGATATTACAGAAAGTTTATCAAAAGATATGCCTAGATCACTGCGTCGATGGAAAAATTGTTGAAGAAGGATGTCACGTTCTGATCGAACGATGACTATAAAAAATCTTAGATATATTGAAAGAAATGATGGTTACAGAACCGATTCTAGTCTTCCCGGACTTGAAGAAAGTGTTTCATGTACATATTGGTGTGTCATGTATAGTGCTAGGGGTAGTACTAACACAAGATGGCGAAGAAGGCTTGGACCACCCTATCGCGTTCACAAGCCACAGGCTATCCAAAGTAGAAAATAACTACTCTACCACTGAACGCGAGGGCCTAGCTATGGTGTATGCACTCCAAAAGTACCGACACTACTTGCTAGGAGGCCACTTTAAGATGTATATGGATCACTCCCCACTGAAGTACGTGGTCAATAAGAATATGTTGGGGGAGGTGAATCTGCAGATGGCTCTTATTGTTCCAAGAGTATGATTTTGAATTTGTTGTAAAGCTTGGACGATTGAACATGGGACCAGATCATTTGTCATGCATCGAAACAGGGGAGGAACCTACTAACTTGGAAGAAGGATTGCCTGACACGCAACTATTTGAAGTGCATGTCGTGGATGGTCATTTCAAGGATATAATACACTTCCTAACAACAAGAACTGCACTGTAAGGATACTTTGTCCAACAAAAGAAGGAATTAGTGTTGTGCATGGTAGATTTCTCTGTCATTGTTGGGCATCTATACAAGATGGGGACTGATGAGATATTGCAACAGTATGTTCCTAAGTTTGAACGAAGCAGCATCCTTGTGGACACTCATGGGGGTGCCGTGGGAGGACATTATGCAGTGAGAGCAACCACACAGAAGATTCTACACGTCGGGTTATGGTGGCCGACCCTTCATCAGGATTCAAAATCATATTGCAAGGCATGTGATGTATGTCAAAGAACAGGTAGGTCATTGTAGCGAGATGAAATGCCTTTGAATCCACAAATGACGTTACAACCCTTCGAAAAGTAGGCAATAGATTTTGTAGGACCCATTCAGCCACAAGGGAAGATAGGGGCGAAGTACATTATCATTGTGACAGAGTATTTGACTCATTGGGCAGAAGCACAGCCGGTGAAGGATTGCATGAGTGCGACGGTCGCAAAGTTCATATTTGAGCATGTACTGATGTGATTTGGATGTCCAAGGATCTTGATGAGTGATTGTGGTACGGACTTCCTGATTGAGATGATCAGCGCACTAATAGAGGAATTTCAGGGATATCATCAGAAGAGCACACATTATCACCCATAGGCTAATGGGACAGTGGAGGCTTTCAACAAAGTGCTTGAAAACATGTTGACCAAGGTTTGCAATGCTCAGTGAAGTGGTACCTACGCATACCAGCAGTATTGTGGACTTATTGAACAACATTCAAAAAGCTATCGGGACAAACACCTTTTTGGCTTGTCTATGGTGTGGAAGCAGTAATGCCTATGGAATACATTGTGCCTAGTCTATGCATAGCAGTGCTCACAAGTATGACGGATCGCAGGGCCCTAGAAGAGAGGCTCACGCAACTGGATGAGCTCAAAGAAGAAAGATTTTTGGTTGGGTTTCACCAACAAGTCGAAAAGCTGCGTGAAAAAGCAAGGCATGATTGACACATCAAGCTACACACATTCAAGGTAAATGATCTGGTTTTATTGTATAATAGCAAGTTTGATAAATTCCCTAGAAAATTCAGGACGCACTGGTTAGAGCCTTATGTTATTAAGGAGATTACCAACCGAGGAGCAGTACAACTGGTCAAGTTAAATGGAGAACCCTTCCCAGGAAAGGTGAATGGCAATCGCTTGAAGCCATACATCGGTGGTCCGGCCATGTGACTAAATGAAAGTAGCACAGTCTTAGCGCTCCAGGCATCTAAAAGGAGGCGCGGGACTATAAACTACACTGCTCGGGTTGGGGAGCTGTGTGATTTCAGGACTGCGTGAAGCAGGGAAGTGTCACAGGGTCCACGACAACGTGAAGGCAGTTGCACTACTCATGGATATAGTGCGCAGGTCTGCCGAAAAGTGAGCGTAAAGTCATTGTTCACTATTTGATGGTTAGATTGTGGCCAAATAGAGTGGGTGGTAGGCATTCAGCGAATTTATGGATTAGATTCTTGAAAATCTGCCGCAAATCTAGCATTAATGGGTTGAATGTGGGGGGAATGGTCAGATTTGAATTCAAAAGGTCCTATCAATCACAGATGGTTGTCCAACGAAAAACACTTGGCATTTTGAAAATTTAGTTGTTGCACTATCAGGTGTGTATGGACCGTGCAAATTTTAAGGCTTTGAGAGCAAGACCTCTTGAATAAAATGATGTCGACACTTGAGGAAACCGCACAGGAAATTGAGGTAGTAGATGCTGCCCCAGAGAGTGCCGAAGTGGTAGTCAAAGTCCCTAAATCACCCATGACACTGAGACCAAAGAAGGATAAGCAGACTATGCTACTGGTGTGCATCTCACCAAGAAACCCACAAAGGACCAAGCTCACTTTGTAGGAAAAGGGGAAGGCCATTAATCTGGAAGCAGATGAGGAAGAGTCTGAAGAAATCCTGGCGGATGAAGAGGATTTGGAAATGGAAGTTGAAACCCAAGGTGCAGACCCTATCACCAGGTTACTAGAATATGTTCCTTCGCGCAAGGGCAAAGCCAAGGTGCCAAAGGACACAGATGACAGCAAGAGATCCTTGCAAACTCTGTTGCTCCCGGATGACATTATTTTTGAGGGGTCGCACTAAGGGTGGGTTCCTGTACTAAAGTTTGAATATTAGGACCTCGCAGATCACGAGAAATCCTCGCATTTAGTGACTGAGCAACTAATGTGCTGACATATTGACACGACTGTTGGAATGATTGAATTAGAGCAACAAACATGGCTCAAAGGTGTAGAGAAAGCCAGGTTGCTCAACCTATTCTGGGTACCTCATTACCACCGTTCCCTAGTGATCGTCTTCGTCAACAGGAAGCTATTATGCTTGGTGCATGATGGGTGTTTGTGGATGGAGGAGCCCATTCCCATCACAGACCACTTGATCCATCAGATCACATGGCTGTCTTACTCATGGGAGGATCCAGCCAATATATCAAAAGGAAAAGGTGGTGAGTTGACCCTCACAAAAGCTATGAAGAAGAAATTCAAGTTGGAGAAGAAGAAGCGGGGATATGCCATCCCCAGCATTAACAACCCTGTAGTCAAGGTAGCAACGCAAATATTAGCAGGGAAGGTGATGCAGAAGTGCCGCGCGGATGAGGTGCCCGCGCCTGTGATTTCACTAGCAGCCCAATGCACTGAAGGAGTCCAGTTCAACTAGGTGAATTATCTATGCGGTGATTTCCTTGTGAACTGTCGCAAGGCACAAAAGCAGGGCAAGACGTTCCACTACGTGTGGCTCTTGCTGTCAATTGTGCTGGTGGCATGGGAGCTGCCAGAAGACAGCCAATTCCCTTCAGTTGTGCCGAACCTTCCAGAGGAAACGAAGTATGTTTCACTGTGGGTGACCAAGGATGTGTAGCGCATAAAAGAAAGCAAGATCTTTTGGATCTTGATGGAGATGAGTATTTGGATGGGGATCAATCGCAAGCTGCAGTTGTCACCCAGAGTATATGCTATTTTGCAAAGCTTTGCAGAGTTCAAAGAGGATTTCCACCATGTCTTTATCAGGGCACGGAAGGACCCCGACTCAGCCTTCAACTCCGTCGGAAGTCAGGGAACATTGTGCCACCACTGTTACAATAGCAATAGTGATGGTCAACAGTGCGGTAGCATACTGCACATGACTTTTTGAACAGTCATTCGAGGTCCTAACCACCCTTCAGGAGGACCCGAATATAGGGCGTCTAGAGACAGAGGTGCGCGAGCTACAACAAAGATATGATAATGTCAAAGGGATTGTGAAAATGGTCACCCTTACATAGAGACTCGCACGGATGCAGGAGGCAAAGGCACTTAAGGAATAGGTGGATGTCGCTCGGCACAAGGAAGCGGTCCTAAAAGTGTGCCTACAGCCATGGATAGATGAGGCATATACGATCACAGATTCCATTGAAGGAAAGCTCATGATATTGTAGACAACTCAACAAAAGATTCAGGGTGGAATTTCAGCAGCATTCACTGAGCAGAGAGTGGAAGAAGTCCAGCAGGCGGCCGCTCAGTGCACTGTCAAGGTTGCGATCATCCAAATGGAGCTGGGATGTCTTCGCGCTAAGATCTTCGTGCCTACAGAGTGACTCGAGGGTGAGTCACGATGTTTATGTTGGTGGCCTATTGGGCGCGGGATCCCCCAATGGTAGTTTTGGGGCTAAAAGCCCATATTCTGGTCAAATTTTGTAATCCAAGTGTAAAGATTCCACATTTTGTGGTCATGCAGTGTGTACGTGTTAAAGAGTCATAGGGTTGTCCGCCCTTTTTTTGAAAATGTGATGTCGGCTATAAAATATCTACCCATGGTCCACAAACCATGGGATTGTATAAAAAGTGCTAAGCTCTAACTAGTTAGAATAATCAATAAAAGACGACCGAGCGAGTCATAGCCTTAGAGCAAGAAGTCTAAGTCTTGAGTTGTAGTGTAGGTAGAGGCTCTGCAGCTAAGTGCGCAGAGGACTAGGGTAGAAGTCTGCAGCTGAGTGCATGGACCCATGGAGCTGTGTGTGCAAGGTGGACAGAGTCTGTAATACTTGAAAGATTTCAATAAAAGAAGTTATTCTACTATTTCGGTGTATTTGTTCTCTTAACGGGTTTGAATATCTTGTGTATGAATTTCCTTTATTATGCTTATATGGTGCGCGAATGATTGTAGTTACATTGAATAATTGAACACAATCACGAATATCTGGTTACGCGGTGATAAAATTAAGTATTTGACAAGATAAGTGAATCACTTAGGATAATAGAGGGATTTGCATGGCATATTGCTACAACAGTGCAAAAGTACCTAAGCCACAGGTTAAAGTTGCGCGAAGGTTGGTCGTGTACTTTCGTGAAGGTATTGAAAGCCAAAATAAAGGGTTTGTGTTACAAGCCCTAGAGCAAGATCACCTGTGTGAAGGCAGGGATAGAAGAGATAAAGTTACATCACAACCATCTCAAGGGTGCGGAAACTTGGTTCCAACATCCCCTCATACTGCTTCAGGTGAGACTTCGTTCAGCGCTCCGCGAGCTGATGCTGAAAGGGCCAGTAGTGTAGGGATTTGTTTGGCTAACTAATGTTGAACCTAGGTCAGGCCCCCTCAAGCCAATAGAAATATACTTTTTTTTGGACTCCAAAATCAACTAATTCCTTTAAACATATTAAAGAGGAAGTGTGTTGAGCATGATCTTAGCTTCACCAGACTTCAAAAAAATCTTTATTGTGGAATGTGATGCATCAAGAAATTGAATTGATGTTGTTTTAATGCAATAAGGAAGATCCATTGCATTTTAAATCCATCCAATCAAGGGGAAGTATTTACACAAACCTATTTATGAGAAGGAAATGTTGGCAATTCTACATGCTCTGAAGAAATGGTGTCCTTATGTAATGGGAAGACACTTCAAGGTAAAAACATATCGTGATAGTCTTAAATACTTCTTGGAACAAATATTATCTTTAGAGGAGCATCAAAAAAGGGTCACAAAGATGTTGGGTTATGACTTCGAAGTCATCTACAAAAAGGGGAAGCAAAATGTTGTTGCAGGTGCACTCTCAAGAAGGATGAGGATGTGGAAGCATTTCTCTACACCATTTCTAATATACAACCTGATTGGATAACTGAAGAAAAGGTTGAATGGAAGAATGATGAAGAGGTCTAGACACTCATTCAAAATTTACAGCAAGATCCTAGTGCATATGATACATTTATCTATAAAATTGATTCATTATGGTACAGATATTGTTTATATTTATGTAATAACTCCCAACTCAAACAAAAGATTCTTTTGGAATTGCAGACCTCTCTTATGGGAGGGCACTTGGGATTTTTAAAAACTTACCACAGGGTCAAGAAGGAATTTTTTTGGGATGGCCTTAAATCTGATATTCAAAAGTTTGTGGCAAAATGTTTGTTTTTCCAACAAAATAAATTTAAGAAAATTAAGACCCTTTACAACCATTAGCCATTCCAAGTCAACATTGGAAGGAATTCTCAATGTATTTTATCACAATTTTACCCAATTTTGAAGGAAAAAGTGTCATCATGGTGGTAGTTGATAGACTTACCAAATATGCAAACTTTTGTGCATTTTCTCATCATTTCAAAGTGAATGTAGTTGCTACTTCTTTTGTCGAAACAGTTCAAAAACTACATGGAAATCCAAAGATTATTTAAGTGACAGAGCCCATTTTCACTGGAAATTTTTAGACATAATTATTTTCTTGTCGTGGTACTCAGTTAGTTTATAACTCATCATATTATCCTCAGTCTAATGGGAAAACCGAGATAGTGAATAAATGTTTGGAAGGATATATCCATTTCTTTGAATCTAGTAAACAAACAAAAATGACCCCATTTATGCCACTTTATGACGCTTCATTCCATACCATCGCAAAAATGACCCCATTTATGCAACTTTATGCATATCATCCACCATCCATCACATTGTATTCAATAGACAATTGTAAGTTTCAAGTAGTGTAAGATCACATAGAGAAACAACAACAAGTTCTCAAACTCTTAAAAGATAACCTAACTCTATCATGGAATCAAATGAAACAGCATGCAAATCAGCATCACAGTGAAAGAAGTTTTGATGTGGGTGATTGGGTATTCTTATGGCTACAATCATACAAACAAATTTCCCTCAAGCAAGCCAAGAAGGATAATAAATTATCATGCAAGTACTATGGCATACAAATTGGAGTTGCTTGTGTCTTTGCGAGTAGACCCAGTTTTCCATATTTCATGCTTAAATAAGGTTTTAGGTGACAAGATCCCAATTCAAACTATATTTCCAGAACTTAACGAGGAAGGAAAAATCATATTCGAACTTGAAGCAATCACAACAATAAGAATCTGATAGCTACAAAATCAATCAAATTCAAAGTAACTCATTAAATGAAAAAACCTACTTATTGAAGATTCCACATGGGAGGATGAGTGTTTCATACAAAAGCATGAAGAATTTCTCAAGTGTTGAGGACAACCCTTTTTTGAGGAGAGGAGAATGTTAGGTCCCTATAATACTAGTATAGCCCCCATATTGTTATTGTTGTGCACCATAGGACCCTCATATTGTTATTTTTGTGCCCCATAGAAACCCACTATTGTTATTGAGAGCCCTTACATTATTATTGTTATGTAGGCCCTAATTATATTTTGACCCTTTAGACTACTATAAATACCAAGGAGGTCCAATTATTTAAATCATCCAAGAATTGTTCATTTATGTAATGTAAAGGGAGGTTTCCCCTTTTAAGAGGTTTATTTTCAAGTCGTTGATGTATCTTTTCTTATCTTTTGTGATCTAATTGTACATAAGATGGTTCTTCTTAATGTTTTCACATTAGGCATTGTGAAGGTCCCTATATTCATCTCTTCTAGAGATTCTCAGTAATCTGTATGTTTTTGTGTGCTAATAACCAACAAAAGGTTTGTATTGGTATGCCATAATTTTTCCATAGAGAATATTTTGGAGGTAGCTGGGAAGAGAACAACAAATATTCATAGCCTTATTTGATAATGTATGAAGATATTTTCCAACCCAACTAATCTTCCTCTTGTTGATTCTAAGGGGCACATCATACCCATTTCTCTCTCAAGATCATCGCCAAATGTCTAAGGTGGTGTGAAATTATGCTCAAGTACCAACCAATCAAATGGCAGCCTTCATGGGACACCGAAATTTATACCAACAGGGATCTCCCTTAGGTGGTAATGTATCGAGGAGAGGCAAGTGTTCCCAAAATCCTTCCAAAGGTTACTTCTCCATTATATGGTTTATCCAAACGTTTATTTTTGCCCCATTCATAAGGATTCAAAAAATATTATTACTTATGAGGAGGGAAACTATCGTAATTAGCTACCAGATCATTGATCCACTTCTAGTTCGTTGGATTTGACTAAGGCTTCATTCTCTTTTAGGCAGAAGATATTTTTTCTCTTGGTACTAATTTCCACTAATCCCCTTTCTACATCAAAAATTGTCATACCAACTTTGGTCCTATTGCTTTTATTCATAAGAATTGGATCTATGATTCGTAAACCTCCATGAACTTTGGGGGCTTTAACTGTGGCCCATTTAATCAAGTGAAAATCATTTTTTCTTGATTTTCCACCTTCCAATAAAAACTGATGAATTTCTTTGGCCAAATAATTTAGAACACTATGGGGTGCCAAGCAAGTAGAAAATTAAAATAGATCGAGGGTTGAAAGGAATGCATTTATTAAAATGATACGCCCTACCAAATATATCCATCTTTACCCCCATTTTTTCCTGGAAAACTAGTGTCTATTCATATCTATTAGTCCCACTAAGACGGGTAGCTATCTTAGAAACAAACAATTCAAAGTAACTTGTGTTTTCCTTTATGGGAGATAGATGAGAGAGAAGCAGAGAGCACTAACCTTAGTCTTTCGCTTGGCTCCTTGCTTGTTTCCTCTCTCCTTTGATAGAGCTTCGCCACTCCTTTCTCACTTGTCACACTTCAAAGAACACCTGTAGAGGCAAAGCAGCAAAATACCATCAAAGCATAGAGATCTATAACCATAAACAATGTAGATTCAAATGTACATTAACCATACAAATGCATATACAAATACAAGATTCAGAAATATACAAGTATATGGAGGAAAACTCAAATAACTTTATTGATAGAAGTAGTAGAAGAGAGGATTAC
>APFE030972790.1:73003-101695 GCA_000404065.3 Pinus taeda
TGGTACAAAGGACCAATGGTGATATGACCGGCGAATAGAATAACCCAACCCAACTCAATCATGGCGATGGAGTGAAAGTGTCATGTTCAAGAGCGACCTGCTACCAATGAAGTTCTTCAAGTTTTCTTCCCTTTTTCTCCAATCATTGCTGACCAGTACCTCTTTATTTGTGTCAAACTTGAGGAGGATAACATATGCTTGTTCTATAATTTTCCCTTCAGGCAAACCTGTCGCTGTGTTTTAGCGAGCCTAGCGACAGCGAAACTTGCTCTTGCCCATATGGACAAGTTTATCACTATTGTTTTAACGAGTTTAACGACAAAGATAACTCGGTCATTTTCATGTTTAGAGAGTTTGAAAAGAGGCGGAAAGGAAGCTCCAGTAGTCCTTTTTCGTGGTATAATCTCTTAAGTTCGAAAAAGTATAAAAAAATATGAAAGGGATGAATTTTCGATAGTTTTAGCGAGCCAAACAAGACAAGCGCTTGATCTTTTTGTGTAATGATCCCTCAGGTCCAAAAATATTAAAATATAGAGGAGGGATGGCGCTTCCCTTTACTTTAACGAGCAGGAAAGGCCAGTAGCTCAGCAATCTTTTCATATTTTACGAGTCTAAAAAGAGCTTAAAAGAGACTCGTTTTTTGAGGAACGAGTGATGTATCCGGGTAGCAACTGGTCCCAGGTAAGTTTGGAACTTCTCAAACATGGCAGCGAAATGAGGGTGGCTAGTAGAATCACTCATCGTAGTTGTTCCTCAAAAGGGTAAACAATCAAGTGGAGGCGTATGATCGGCTAAAAAGTGGAGGTGATGGTAAGAACACAACCAAGGCTCAAAAGCTGATAGCAATGCGATCACAAAGGTTATTTACAGAGGGTGGATTCATTTTTTAATGAGTTTGAATCTTTAGAACTATGCTTAGTGCTAGGTTTATTTTTTAACGAGCGTGAACTTTGCGGAAACATTGCTCATAATAATAGTCAGAGATGTTCAATTCACCATTAACACTATGTTCTTTTGACGGTCGTACTACCTATTCAATTGCTCCATCAAATTGATTAGAAATGCAAATACATTATTGAAAAATGAGTTAAAAACCAACATCTTACTTGAATTACATGAACAGTAACATAAAAGTAGTTTTACCTCTCATTTTTACCATTTCATTCAAATTTGGCACTGTTAGAGCTCTGGAGGTGTTTTCCCCCTCGATTTTCATCAGCTGATTCCGGGATATTTGGTGGACTATTTTTGGCGCCATCTCGACCAGGCAGGAGCTAACCCTGAGCTCTTCAATTGCATTCTTTTCTTTGATTTTGAGCAGCTTTTCCTGTTTTTCTGTGCCTCAGGGGTTTGAACAATTCATTCTCTCCCCATTGCACCTAGTATACATCGAAAGGTGTGATGCATACTGAGCTGGCCATTGGCTAGTCAGTATGCATCCCACCCTATACACAGCCAGGGTATGATAGGCGTAGGGAGGAAAGTTTATGCACTTCTTTTTCATGGAAATTTTGCCTATTTTTGCCCAAATTAGGATCCTAATTCTTCTCTTGTTTGTTTTTCATAGATTCATCGGATCAAGATGGTCATTACATGGCGTGAACGCAAGAATGAAGAAGAGGATATGATTAACTTAGATGATCTGGGTACGGTTACTGCATTGCGAAACTATGGCTTGCTCAAATTCTTCCGCGTATCAAGCATGAGGCAACAATTCAATTTGTTGCAATATCTTCTCAATGCATGGGATCCTACCAACCAAGTGTTCCAAATTAGAGGTAAATCCATCCCTTTGATAGTTGAGGATGTCTACTTCTTAACTGGGTTATCGAGGCATGGTGCCCCTCTCTCACTATCAGGATTCGCCCGTGGGGGTGAATCCGTGAGGGATTATATTCGCCAGTTCTGTAGAGATGGATCTCAATCGAGCAGGGACGGCAAGATCAATATTCGAGATGTCACTGACCAGTCCTTGAGGACTATTTTATTCACCTTTGCTAGATTGGCTGGTAGCACGGCTCTTCACTTGGCCAACAGGTCCTATATTCAGTATGCTCTGGAATGCCTTGAACCAAAGGTATTCAACGGGTGTGATGCAGTACTTTCGGTTATAAAAGAACAGCTTTCCAAGGTGAAGAACGCTAGATCCAAGAACTTTGGTTATGGTTCTATTCTGACCGCTTTTTCCTTGGAGAGGATCCCACTGATGCAGCCACAGTACATTTCACTCAAACTGCCAGCACCGAGGGAACCACAGATGCAGAGATGGGTTGATCTTATGGCCACACATGCTAGTTAGTTGTAGATTTCATTCTCTGATGCCTTCTTTGAGTGGTTCAACCATCAGGAGATGGTCTTCACCAAGTATCCATATGTTGGGATGGATTTTTGAGGTGACCCAGATTTGGTGCTGCCAGCTGGCGAGCAGTGGGGTGTTATAGGTAAAAATATCTGACCATGTCTCCGTTTATTGCTTTTATAATGTTCTTGTGTTTTTTAAATGTTATCAAGACTAATCAAACCCATATATTTGTGCAGATATTGGACCAGTGCAACCAGTAGCACACCCAAGGGTAGCAGTTGTCATTCCAGCAGGAGAGGTTGTAGGGAGGGCTTTCCTTCGCGATCTGGACATAGCAGAGACCCTTGTAGTATTGCAGTATCAGATCGAGGGTCTCACCCTTGGTATTCAAGATGTGAGGATCGACGAGTTACCGTTGAGATTACAGCGCCATACCACTGGCGTGCTGAGTCGATGGACTAGGCTCTTACGCATGATTGCACAGGCAGTGACTTGTTATCACCAGCACCATTAGTCTAGGGTGCTTTCCTGCATTTTTGAGTTTTTGGGTCGCATGACCGCTTTTGTTCGAGACACAGAACATTTTGTAAAAAATAGTTATATGTATTTTTTATTTTCAAAGTGTTATTTTGGTTAAGTTATATGATCTTGATGCAAATGTTGAATGAAATGCCTTTTCTTTTATAAATGTTGTAAATGTCTATCTAACACATAATTTGCTAATGAATCAGTTAATGTGTTTAAGTTTCTGGAAATGTTTTGATATTGAATAGAATCAAACTACCTTTCCAAAATCCTGACCCTTAGGAACATATGATAGATATTTGGATTCCGAACGGAATAGATGCCAGTAAGTTGTAGGATGACGAGTTGTGAGTCTAGCCTGACAACAAGTCAGCATATGCCATGTGCGATGGCATTAGAGAGAAGCTCTATCAACACGCTATACTCAGCGATGTTGTTCATTGAACGACCAATACATACCCCTCTAAAACTCACTAACTCGCCGCTTGGATCAAAAATGGCCCAGGCTGCAGAAGTTAGGTTCCGCGTACTACGACTAGCTCCGTCAGCGTATCCAACGAATGATTCCAATAGGTCTGACATCTGCAACAAATTCAAAGGTGGATTACCTAACCAAAATGATCACTCTTTACGAAGACAAAAACATAAAAAAAGCATAAAAAGATATTATTATACTTAATCAAGCATAGTAACGCTTAAGGTACAACCCGTTTCGGGGTTATGACAGTGGAATCCCATCGTAATCTACTAGCTCCTAGGCTCCTTTTGCGAATACTCGCTTAACAATGTAGGGACCCATCCAAATTGGTTGGAACTTACCTGCTCCCAATTTATCGGATTCCTGATCGTAAAGCAAGACCAGGTCACCTTCCGAGAAGATACGGGGTTTGACATTTTTGTCAAATTGCGCCTTGACTCATTTCTTATGAGCTTCGTTAGCCAAGGCAGCGTCACGACGAGTTTCATACAATTGGATTAGTTCCAAAAAACGAGCCTCTTCCTCTGAAGTTCTGGGAAGAAGGTCAACTGCGAGCTTGAGAGATGAAGTTTCACACTGAATCGGTAAGACCGCTTCCAGGCCATACACCAACTGAAAGGGTGTAAATCCGGTTGCAAATCTCACCGATGTCTTATATGCCCACAAGGTCGAGTATAGGATTAGGTGCCAACTCCATTTGTGGACTCCAATCATCCTTTGCAGCATGTGCTTCAGGACCTTGTTGATGGCCTCAACTTGTCTGTTAGCTTGCGGATAATGCAGAGTAGAACTGTCGTGGGATAGTCCTAATTTGGCAGCCAATTCAACCATCATGTGATTGCGGAAATGCGATCCATGATCTGTGACTATGTCTTGTGGAACACCAAATCTAGATATTACATGTTGTTTAATGCAGGCATCGCCTCGGCCCATTTGTAAAATAGTCAACTGTGACTATGATATACCCATGCCCCCCGGCCGAGGTGGGGTTACATGTCATGAAATATATGCCCCATTTCGCGAATGGTCCAATAGCAACTACTGGATGCAGAGGTGTGGGTGGTAGTCTGGTTTTGCGGTCAAAGATTTCACAAGCATGGCAACTTCTGACTGCAATTATGCAATATTTGAACATAGTAGGCTAAAAGTAACCTGCTCGTAAGAACTTTTGCGTCGTAGCGTAACCAGATTGATGCCCCCCACACGTGCCTGAATGGAAATCATTCAGAAATTTTTCGGCCTCCTCATGCGTAAGGCACCTTCACAAAACTGTATCGAGACCGCGACGGTAAAGTGTATCATCGATGATCATGTAGTCTTTTGCTTGGTATCGAGTACGTCGTTGTTCGGAGTGAGAGGTATTAGGTATGTATGTTTCGGTTTGGAGATAGATTATTATATCTCCATACCACGGATCGCTCGACGATATCAGAAACAAAGATTCATCCATGATTGATGCTTTGGATGTTGAATCATTGGACGATGATGGGAAGTCGCATAGTAACTTCGCAAAAACTAGATATTTCTTTGATTTGGATTTTACGAATTCCAAATCAAACTCTTGCAAAATGGCTATCCATTTTGAATATTTTCCCCTAGTAACTAACGCGACAGAATGTAAGTCATAGGGTTGCAATCTGACAAAATGGTAGTTTTGCGAAAGAGGATATAGTGTCGAAATCTCTGTACTGCTTGAACAGCTGCAAGAGCCAGCTTTTCAACATAGGAGTACTTGATTTTTGTATCATTTAAGTTTTTACTTAAATAATAGACAGGATGTTCGATTCCATTGTCTTCTTGTACTAAAACCATTGTGATGGTTGTATCTGTTGCAGCTAGATACAGTTTAAAGTCTTTTTTATAGTCAGGAGCATACATTAATGATGCTTTTATTAGGGATTCCTTTAGAGCATCAAAGGAATCTTGCGCAACCTGATCCCAGTTGAAGGGCACTTCTTTTTTCAAAAGATGCGTATAACCTTTAGTAAGTTCGGCGTAATTTGGAATGAACCTCCTCACAAAGTTTGCTTTCCCTTGGAGTTTCTGAATCTAAAGCAAATTTAAAGGTGGAGGCATATCAATGATTGCCTGAACCTTATATGGGTCAAGTCGAATCTCGTCTTTAGAAACTAAAAAACCAAGTAAACAACCAGAACCGACATAAAACACACACTTGTGTGGATTGAGTCATATCTTGTAGTGTCGGCAACATAGAAATATAGCTCTCAAATGGTGCGGATGATCAGTCCGCTTTCGTGAATGAGTCGGTAGATCATTGAGATATGGTTGAATGATGTTCTTGATGTCGTGGAAGGCGTAGTTCATAACCCTCTAAAAAGTTTCCCCTGCGTTCTTTAAACCGAAAGGTAGTTTACGGTATGCGAATGTGCCCCACGGACATATAAATGCAGTCTTCGACTGGTCCTATGGGCGGATGTTTATTTGATTATACCTGTAAAATCCATCCATGAATGAAAATATTTTGCATCCGGCGCATTCATCAATTATCTGGTCAATAAAGGGTGTAGGGTAGTTGTCCTTTGGATAAGCTTGATTTACATCCCTGTAATCAATGCACACTCTAATCGTTTCTTTCTTTTTCATCATGGGAACAATATTTGATACCCAATCAGTTAGAGGAATCGGGTAAATGAAATCAGCATGTAAAAGTTTTTCAACTTCTGCCTTGATGGCAACGGCTTTCTTCGGGTGAACTTGCCGAAGTCATTGTCATACCAATTTGACATCTGGATACATCTTGATTTCATGTTCAACTATGCTCGAGTCAATGCCTGACATTTCTTCATATGACCATGCAAAGACATCTCTAAATTCGCAAAAGAGAGAGCAATATATTTCCAGTTCTGAAGAAGAGCAAGATTTACCGACATGAATATTCTCTACAACATTAGGTTTGGTTGAGATATTTATGGCAATAGTTTCTTGATTTTTTTCTCCCATATCCTGATGGGGCTTCTTGTGACCCATTGTCCCCATATTGTCACCACTAATTCAGTGAATCTCGGATGTGAAATCTAGATAGGGTTAAATATGAAAGGGATAAGGCCATAATTTGTGCTTCCAATTAGTTCCAACGATACTTGTCTGTGGTATGATCCGCGCCAAGGGATGATACAAGATTGATTTGTTAGTTGATAAGAGAAAAAGGAGTCTGAGATCAGGAACCTATCCAGGAGGGAAGTTACGTTTCATGGTCTGGACCATCTATTATTCCATGTATACCTATGAGTAACTGGTTTTTTATCCATTAATGTGAGTTTTTGTATGAGACCTTCCATATTTTCTTGGAATTCTTCTCTTATTGGGGAGCCTCCTTTTTTTACCACTAATGGAGAGTGGTGTTAAAGTCTCCTCACATAACACAAAAAAATTTATAGATAGTGTCATACAAGGCGATTAAGGAAGACCAACATCCTTTTTTTTTTGTACAGGCATATAAATATTTATAATAGAGCATACCTAGTTAGAAGGAAGATGCAAAATTTTTATTGCCAACCAATGGATGGTTGAATATTGTTGCAAAAAATGGATATGGTGTGCATTCCACATTGTGTGCCTAAATCTACCTCAGGCTGAGAAAGGTAGGATCCAGGATAACATCAAACCACGCTTTACCTGGTAGCTAGCCCTACCAGGTCAGGAGAGGGCTCTCTCCTTGTCAATCTCAGCAAAGATGATCAATGAGGCTTGAGATGACTGATGTAAGTACTGATCTTAGGCTAGGTATGTGTGCAAAAGAGTTTGATTAAATTTGATGATGTTTTGTTGGCTCAAATGGAAAGGCAGATTTGGGTCTAGGGAATGAGGCTCAGTTTTGCAGAGTCTCTATGGGGCAAGGTAGGCAAATGATTTGGTACTTAAAATTGAATGAAATGGAGAGGTTTTAGACAGGTGAGGAGTTGAAAAGGGAAAGAAAACCTCAGGGATCCTCTTCAAATAGCTGAAAACATAAATAACTAAGCAAACCCTAGGTAAAGCACTGCAATTTCAATGGATTCTACCTTTATCCTTGTTTGTTTTAGTTGAAGCAAGAGAGATAATGATATACATAACACACATGTAAACATATAATTATAGAAAAGAACACAATACCAAAGCAAGATGCCACATGAATCCCATAAAGTGCTGCAAACCCTGGTCTATTCCTTAGCCAAAACTGCTGAAATGTTTATACAATGAAGCTCCAAGCTTTCTCAAAAGTCCAACCTTTGCTAATGACAGAAAAATCACTAGATATAGGAAAAAAACAACTCATCCTAGCCTCTAGGGGTCAAGCTCATTATTTTAGGAGTTGCTCTAACAAATTCTAAAATGAGAACTAGAAAGTAGCCAGTGGAACAGCTTGCCTCTAAAAATTAGGGAACTGATTCATTCAGTTGCAAACTACTTTTTCATGGATGAATCTACCTCTATGAGTGAAAATTTAGCATAATTACATAAAGATACATCAAATTACATTAAATTACATCATGAGTTTGAAATTTAGAAGAAAAAAAGTCAAACTGTCAAGAAACTAGGCGAAAAACAGAGTATTTTGGTCAAACTGAGCAAAATTTCCCAAATGCGCCGCGTTGAATTCCCGGTGTCCAAATTTTCTCCAAGTGGGCTTGTTAGAAAGTTCTGCCTATTGAATTTCTAGAAAAATTGGAATTTTTGAATTTGGCCTCCATTTTCCCCTCCAAAATTGAGTTCTCCCAACACTGCGTCCTGTGTGTCCAAAAAGGGGCAGAAAGGTCATTTTTGGGGTGTTTTTGACCTTTTTGGGGGCACAAAACCTGTCAAAATTTCTTGGCCATTGGTGGGAATGCATATTTTTTCATGAAAAATCCAAAAATTCTGAGTTTTCATCAAAAGCGAGCGCCAGGGGGCGCGGCACATTGGGCAAAAAAACCTGTTTTTTGGCCTAAAAATTCCAAAATTGCAAAAAGTGTCCCAAATTTTTTGAAATTTGGGCTGAGTGTTCTCCATTAAGTGCTATGCTAGGCCAAGGAAGCCTCAACCAATATCTGAAGTCTATCTTGCTCTTTTCGCTTCCTCAATGCCTTCTTCAACTTGGCCTTCAAGTTCCTGATTCTTGCCTTGCAAATTTTGTTTCTCGCCAAGTAATGGTAGGCCGTGTGCCTTAACATTTTTTTCTCCCTGTTGGCCTTCTCTAGCAACTTTTCTAAGTGGATATTCACTCTCTCAAGCCAAGATTCTCAATCAGCATTGATTTCTTGTTCAAGTGGTGTGAGATTCACTTTCCTCCTCTTGGCAACTTGGCGGTTTTCTCGTATGTTTTGCAATTCCATAATGGTTTGTTGATCCTCTAGCTGCTTGTTTCTTTGCTCCAAGTATTTGATTATCCACTTAGCTCTTTCTAGGTTGAGGGACAAATCATTGATGTCCACCTATTTCTCCTGGCTGATCTCCTTGAGTTTTGAGCTTTGTGGGCCCAAATCAGTGTCATCACCTTGAATGAGAATGAAATATGTCTCCTGCTCTCCTGAAGGCCCCTCGTCATGTAATGGCTGCTTACCCTTGTCCTGAACTTGCTCTGCTGATGGAGGAAGCGAGACCCCTTCCACCTCGGGTGGAGATAATACTCGCTTTGCTGCTACAAACAACCTTCTAATGCCCTTTTGATAGGTGACAAACACCAGCACACTAGCGGTCTGTGTCTCATGACTCTCCTACTGATGTGAAGCTCCACCTGTCTCATGAAAAGCTGTTGGAAGTACTTGAGGACCCATGAGGACCTCATGAGAAATGAAATCCTCCCATGAGATGTTCTGCAAACCAAGTTGATGCATGACCACAATCTTGATTAGTGCAAAATGGTATATGTTGTTATACTGCTGCTCAGTAGTCTTCCTTTGCACTAGGGTGGTCATCTTCTCAATATTCTGGCACATGAAGTAGGGGAGATTCATCATTCTCACCCTAGTAAAGTGCATCAACAATCTGATATGATAGGCATATAGGCGAGAAAACCGGCCCTCACAGCTGAAATACTTAATTATGAGTTTTATTAAGGGAGCATATGAATCTTTCAGGTACCGGAAGGGAAAAACTCTGCTAAGATGTCTCTAATAACCAGCCTTGATGTAAGGCTCATAATGTTCCCTGTCAATTTGTTGCCTTTTATTCCACTACTCCCCGACATTTGGAATGCTAGTTGCTAGAGAAATAGACTCTGGTGTCAAGGTGAATGTCACACCTACTAGAGGGACTTGGCCATTATGTAGATGGAGCACAAACAACCTGGCCAACTCATAATGCAACTGGACTCTCTCAACCATCTCACAGAACTGATAACAGGATTGGTGTTGAAAGCACGTGACAGCAAGAGAGCAGGCCTACAGCTCGGCAAGTGAGGTAGGTTCCTCTCGTATATGTTTACCACCCTTGTGAGGTCTCCTTGGTGCATGCACTTATGTAGGAGAGTCACTGTGTGTCTCCTCATCTCGGTCATAGGAAGGATCAAATTCCATGTTTGCCAAATGTTTGAGTTGTCTTAGATGAGTATGAAGATATTTTAGGTGTCTTTAATTTTTTGCTTCCAAATGTATGAAAATGTATGAGGGACTATGAAGGGAGAAGGTAAGAGGGGTTTTGGGAATGTTGTTGACTAGATTTTGGGGAATAGAAGGGTTTTAGGGACAGTAATTAGGTTTTGGGATAGCAATTAGGGTTTAGGAATTTGTAGCTAGTGTTTCGGATAGTGAGAATTGGGGATAGGGGGTGAATGAATATAAGGATATGGGGATAGTGGAATGAGTTGGTGAAACTATAAAACAAATTAGGGAATTAAAGGGTGAGGGAGTGATGGAGTGAACTTGGCAGCAAAAACACAACTACAAACCCTAAGCAATTTTTTTTTTAGCAAAAATTGCAAGAAGGTAGGGTTTGAAAATTTTCTCACTTAAATCACCATAAACATCTAGAGGCACACATTCATTGGCATTGGAAGAATGTTTGACTTACTTGGACAGGTGGCAATCGAGCAAATTTAGCAATTGGATGAATTTCTTGGGTGAAAACGGGCTTGCAGCTCTATGCGTCGCGCCACAAACCCAACGCACCACGCATGCTCTATGCGTCGCGCTAGTGTATTTTCTACATTGTGGAGGGCGGCCCAGTGCGCTGCGCTAGCTCTATGCGCCGCATCTACGACCCAATGCGTCGCACCCCTGAAAGTTGAACTATTTGCTGCGATTTTCCTTCCACGACCTTGATCTAAGTTCCTCTTTCTCTTTTGGATGCAAATGAGTTTTTTAAACACAAGAAATGGCTTATATACAAAAGGCTTTAATTTTTCACTCGTAAAACCCACTTTTGTAATGTTTACATTTGACATTTTCTTTTCAAACTCTATTTTTAGGCAATTTTTCTTTATTTTGCCTTTGATGAACTGAATGACTTAACTTTTGTTTGCCTTGCAAGTGATGGAGATGCTAAAGCTTGGCAAGGTGACCAGGGTTTCCACTGAAGCTATTACATATGAAAAATTGAAATTACATCAAATTTTATACATCAAAACATAGAATACTCTATTTTTCCTCAAAACAGGGTTTTGAGGAAAAATAAGTCTCTGAGCATGTGATTATGGAATTTATTGGTATTGGGACTTTATTCAACCTCCTCATGTGCCTGCTGATAGTTATTGAACCTTTTGAAGACATTTTTGACAAAACCCTAGACCTAATGAGACTGAAACCGTAAAAATGACTCTTGCAGATTTAAAGAAAAAAAATGACTGCAGATGATCTAGATGAATGGAAATGGGCCTGTAGGTAAAGGGCATGAGGGAAAATGTACAACAAGCCACTGCCATCAGATGATCCATGATCCTAATGGACTATAGTTGACTGAGCGAGACACCTAATATGCAATGCAACAAGAGAATTTGATCACTGATGAAGCGATGAAGATACTGACACTAACACTTTCCATAATTTGTGTTGCCTTTGGAGGACCTCTGGATCCTCCAATTTTGTCTTTTGTAGCAAGGCCACTAAAGGTATTTCTTTTTTAATTAAGGTCTTCACTTCTGCCATTCTTTTTTCTGACCCTAAGCCCCGATAATTTTTTTGAAGTTGCTGCAACACACTCCAAAGTTTTGGCATACACTCAAATTTCAGAGCCTTCCTTGGTCTTCCCATTGTTGTTGCAAACACTAGAGCTCATTTCATGAGATTTCTCGTAGTTCTTTGATCCCTTTTACATGTTGAGTTAACTGTCATATTTTGACATGTTTGACTATCGTACAATGTTTGCGAGCCTTTTTTGATGGTTTTGAAGGTCGGTCTTTGTGTATATGACTTGTCCCAACAATGTAAACATTTTTCGCATCCATACACAAAGTTTTGAGGATTGTCACACAAGTGTCGACACGATCGCCCTAAAGCCTATCTTAATTGTCACACTTGTCATATCTTGTCATGAGGAATTTACACAAAGGAAAATGATTTTTTATTTGTTCTATGATCTATGTTTTCATGTTGTCAATGTATGCTAAGTGTGTGATGACAACCAAGGTCTATCACAGTTCATCACCCATCGCACACTTAGCTATTTTTGGAAAATATTCTTGACCAAGAAACTTAGCTTCACCGGGCCCTAATTGAACTGTGCATCGTGCAATATTATCCCTCTAAGATGTGACCCTGCTTCTTGGAACTATGTAGTGTGCATTCCTTGTCCTCCAAGGCTACTACTCTGAGCAATTCTTGAGCCCAGCTCTCGATCTTGACCTCCAAAATTGGGTAGTTGTGTCTCCTAGTCTGCCTTGAACTGTGCACTTCACATCTTCAACCCTCAAGCCTTTTCCTTTCCTGTTGGAACTACACAATGCATATAATACCAGCCTCCCTTGGCCTCCAAAACTGTGTAGATTCTTCCTCTAGTGTCCTTTCCCTCATCCAGACCCCACTGCCTCCAAAAATTGTGCAGTTATGTCCTTCAAGCCTCCCTGAGCTACACATTGTGCAGTCTCAGAGCCCAAGCTATCCCCCTAACTACTTGAACTATGCAATGGGTAGTCACTGGGCCCCTCTCCCCAGTCCGTGACTTGTCTGGGGCTTAGTTCATGGATAAGAATGCGTCATCACAGACTAGGGGGTTTTTGGATTGATGTCATCCCGTCATGAGTGAATTGTAGGAACAAGTATACTATCAAGGTATGGCGAGATGATGAAAAAGGAGAAGAAGGAGTGAAGCATGCCTAAAGACTTCCTTGTAGTTGAACTCATAGGTGGATCAATTAAGAGGAAGAAAATGGACACAAGTTTGCAACTACCATCCAAGATAGAAGATCATTGAAGACTCTACATCACCAAGCCATGCAAAGGAGAAGAGAAAAAATATTCAAGAAGACATCCAACACTTAGCATCAATAGTGACTTGACATTACCACATCACCAAGCAGTCCATGTCAGCAGTGTCATGCCATCTCATCTCATGAGTAGTCATATGCCACATCACTATTTTGGATGATGTATATTGTATTCAAATGTATTGTAAAGTGGAAGTCCAAAGGACATACATGAATATCAAGAATCATGTAAGTTGAAAAGTCATGGGAAGTTGACTATTCGTGAGGATAGTCAAAGATTCACAAGGGAGAAGAATCACCCCTTGGTTACATATACCCCCTCATTGTATGAGCAAGGGACTTTTCACCTTGGCTCCTCCCACAAGGCTTTAGAGAGATTAGTTAATTCTTTGAGGAGTAAGGAGTGGCTTCAATGTCCGACTATTGGGGCTAGTGATGTACATTGTAAACATGTGTCTTGGAACTTTTTCTTAATAACAGAAGCCTTTTAAGTCAAGCACGTTCTTCATGCATGGACTATGAATGTTTGTAATACCATTCTGTGGACATTTGTATTGCATGTTTGATTTCACATGTACTAATATAGTTGAACTATTTTAGTTATTTTAGTGTTTATATTATTGAGAATGTGTTGTAATGGTTGTTATCATTGTCCTGTCCTTGTGATCTATTCCGCAAGATACTAGACAAATATTTCTTTGTTTATTGTATGTAACGACCGTCGCATCTATTGTGGACTATTATGTTGGATGTTAGATGGATCCTTCTGGTCCATGTGTGTCTCTTCTTGGGTGGTACTATTACCTCTCACCTAGAGGCTCACTTTTATCTCTTGTTTTGTAGTAGAATAACCTTGACATAGTTGTAACTGCACATTCACTAGGCACACCTCCCTTTATTTTTTAAGACACCATTGCATCACTCTCTTGTGCTAATAACTAGAACCAAGGAAAATATTTAAGGATTTGGAAATTAGGCCTTTATACTGGATGGGATTCCTACACCAAATGGTGTGAGGATTGATTGGGACTTTATATCAGGGAGATCCCCTTAATGTTGCCAGGTCCAGCATTGTCAACATTTCTTCTGTTAGAAGGAGGGTAGCCAATATCTTATGTCTGATAGACCCACCAACCCCATCATCCCATCTTTTGGTCAAGGAAGCAATGTTCATTCCACCTATCCTACTCGTGATTTTGAAGTTGGTGACTCTTTGCAGCCCAAGCTTTAACGTGAAATCCTATACACTAAAATTCAGGCTATCCACCCCATCACCCGTCAATTTGCAAAAGTTGTTAGATTTATTCCGAGAGTAATCAGTCTTCCTTATTCTCTATAGAAGAACAAGACCACCTCCATAGGGATTTTAATTTCGACTGTTGAAGATGTGGTTCTTTCCACTCTTGAATAATTAGCAGACTTTGTGGAAAGGGAAGAAGCCCACTCTTTCACAGTGGTGATGAAGGCAACACTCTACTCTCGGGTGCAACTTTCAGCAGGATGGGCAAAGAAGAAGAAGAAGAGGAAGAAGATCCATCCAAACATGATAAAGAGGAGGATGACAGCGAAGAAGAAGACATAGCAGACCAAAATCTAGACTAAATGACTCAGGGTCCACTTGCACTTCTAGGTGTCCTTCACAAGATACCAAGGCATTCAAAGAATCTTTTAACAAAGTATGACCCTGATAAGACAGTAAAGGTTGAAGGCCATTTGGAAAAAATTTCTACTTCTACAAACACTTGAGGTACGTTACAATGATGTTGCATTTATACTTTTCCCATGTACCTTGGATGGTAGAGAAATTGTATGGTACCACAACCTTCCTCCAAACTCCAACCAGAATTGGAGGGGGTTCAAGAATATCTTCCTTGAAAATTTTGTTGGTGACAAGACCCCTGCCATGTTATTAAAATAGCTAGATAATCTCAAGATGGAGCAAAAGGAAAAAGTGAAATATTTCAACCAGAGGTTCAATCGCATCTTGAAAAAAATTCTAGAAAACACAAAACCTCATGACTCCAACACCATAGATTACTAGACTTTTGCCTTCCCAACAAGAATTGCACAGTTTGTCAAGCGAATTGTGAAACATACATTGACAGAAAATTATGAAGAGGCTATTGCTGTCGAGAAGGACTTGCATGCTATTGGAGTAATCTCATATGATGAACCAGCAAAAGACTCCAAGGACATGGGTAAGAGGTCTCAGGCCTTTGGGAGTAGGGCCAAAGAGAAAGAGCTAATTGATCTTGAAACCTTGACGCATCTTGTCAAGTCTTTCACTGAAATGGTAGAAATCAAACAGAAGACAAGCAAGACTGTCATGAGTAGCAAGCCTCCTAGGTTTAACCCATTCAAAAGGATTGCAACTTCTAGTAATGGCAGCAAGCAGTCAGCAAAATCTGCACAGAGTTCCAATGTTGTCTTGACATTAAGAAGATGGGCATGAATCAATATTGCATGTTTCATCAAGAGCATCATTCATAAAACACTTGCCCTCAATGGAAATAAGCCAGTAGTATAGTTGTTACACAACTTGTTGATTTTGTAGTGACTAAAGAGAAGATTGGGCTTACTGAAGAGCAGATTGGGCATGTTGAAGCTCCAAGTATTGGGCATGTAGTAAACATGTTCAATTGTATACTTACAACCCAAAAGAGTATTGCCGATAAGTAGCCTTCAAGTGACGATCTAGCCCAGAAGCTGAACAATCAATACAACTTGAGAAGCCAAGGGGTGACCACCACAATTGAGTTTCTGAAGTAGAAATTCAAAGAAAAAATGATAAGAAAAATCAACCCACTAGCTAACTCAGCACAGAACACTTAGAGAAAGTTCGAGAAAGCAGTCTCAATAAAAAGTGTTTCCAACAGCAATAAGGATAAAACTGTCCCTCGGGAAACCACAAACCAAGTTCCATCCCCAGATACCTTTGTAAGTCTTCCCACTGTGGACTATAACATTGTTGATGACATGAAGAAGGTTCTTGCAAACATCTCCAAGTTTGAACTAACAAAGATCACAAGCCATCGGGACATCCTTCTACGGGAACTTGGACAAAACTCTACAGATAATGTTATGTCTTCAGACAAGGGATCTAGTTAGTCTCCTGGTACTCATGCATCTATACCAAATGCACCTACGATGGACGTGAATACACTCTGCCCATCATTCTTGTTAACTTTTGAGATCTTCAATTTCAATGTACACAATTTCTTGGTTGATCATGGTGCATCAATGAACGTCATGCCATTATTTGTTGCCAAGAAAATCAATGCTAAATGGGAAAAGATAGATGCATAGATTATTCAGCTGGATAGGACTCATGTCCAGGCAATTGGTGAACTCAGAGATGTCATCATATTCTTATTATCTAACGGATGAGTTCACCAATGTATCAACATAGTGATTGTGGACATTCTGGAAGCATACGAAGTGTTGCTAAGAAGAGACTAGTCGAGCAAGATACAAGGCTACTTTTCCATAGACTAGTCACACTTATCGCTTCTGTACAAGGGCAGAAATAATCAGATCTGGGTAGAATTAGAGATAGATGAAACACATTGTCACTTCCTTAAATGGGCATAATGAACCAATGGATTTCGCAGAACTACTTTTTGGAAATTACTTTCTTGAAACTCAACTTGGGTGTTATCTTGCACATCCATCCCCAGTTCCACTAGACACATAGTTGGATCTCCTTCCTTGTCCAACTGGCGATAATGAACTATGTACAGTTAGTAGTAGTTGTAGTAGTACTAGTGCAGTTCATAGTGCATGTACATATGATGTTTGGACTATGTACTTCGATGGTTCCAAAATGCAGGAGGGATCTAGAGCTGGTTGCGTTTTAATAGACCCATTGTAGAGAAAGCATTTGATCTCTAGCCTCTTGGAATTTGAGTGCACAAACAACACTATAGAGTACGAGGCACTCATCTTGGGCTTGCAAAAGGCCATATACCTGAACATTTCAATCATGAAAATGGTAGGTGACTCAGAAATTGTGGTGCGATAGGTACGTAACACCATACATTGTGTGTCACCTCATCTTAAAAGTTATCAAGAAGAGGTATGGCATCTTATCTCAAATTTCCAAGCTTTTAATATTATTTTTGTTCCAAGAATGTGTAATGCAGTTGTGAATGCATTAGAAAATTATTTATAAACCTTCCATCTCAAATAATATCACTAATTTACATGCCTTTTATGAAGACCAATACATACTGAGTTTCATGGCGAACTCTGACATATTCAAAGACGCAATGATTGTTGAGGACGAGCATGAAAAGGCTCTACAGGATGCAGCCAACGCAAGTAAACGAAACCTCATTCCCAAGGGTGTAGTGTCATTAGAAAAGCTATATGACCTGCAAAATTGCTTCCAAGGACCCATCAATGTCAAAACCCACAGTTCCACACTATCGCACGAGTAGATCAACTTGGGAACTAATAATTAGGATCTAAAGTATGTTAATATCGATACTTGTTGCACACCACAAAAGTGGCAAGCCTTGATCCGCTTAATCAAGAAACATTGTGATGTCTTTGCATGGACATATGATGAACTCAAGATATATTACACACGGATCATCCAGCATGTGATACTGATTAAGGAATGGGCCAAGCCATTCCAATAGAAGTTGAGGAAAGTACATCCAACGCTTGATCCTCTCATACAGAAAGAGTTGAGAAAATTGTTGGATGCTCGGATCATAAACAGAGTATGGAACTCTACGTGGGTTTCAAATTTGGTCCTATAATGATCTGAAAATGGGGCACTAAAGGCTTCTTATCAAGCTTACAAGAACCTTTCCCACTTCCAAAGCTTAAATATTCTCAAGACCTTATGATTAACCAATTGCGGAATTAAAAGTGCTTGAAAATAGGTGTATGCTTGTGTTTGTTTTTAACTATTAAGTGCCTTAAGTTTTATTGCTTATGTTGGTATTTAAACACACACAATAGTAAATGCAATGCAGCAAATAAGAAAACACATAACAGCAATATAATATGGAGTTCACCCTGATATCTTGGGCTACGTCTCCTTGAGCTCTAGTCAACTCAACTAGGCTCTCTAGGATCATGGCATAAGTTATTTTACAAGCTCCACGCTCAACTCCATTGGATTACACATAAACAATGGGCTTAGAACACCATCTTATCCCGCTGGTTGTCCTCACTCTGCAGACAGATCTAGGCTTCTCTGGACTCGACTCCTTCAATCAGCGTTCTGAGCGATCTTGCTCTAGCTTGCACCAACTCCCTCATAATTCTCTTAACTATCTCTAGAATGCCTTCTTCTATCTTTAGCACACTCTGAACACCAGCAAAAACTTGATCATTTCGACCCTTTGTTGTTCTGCAACTTCACTACGGCACTATGGCTCTTAGAGGTCTGCTTTGAGCTCTCTGGCTCTGCGGTTCTGGATCTCTAGCTAACTGGCTCTGACTCTCAGCTCTCTAGCTCGTCTAGCTCTGGCTCTCTCAGCTATCTAGCTTTGTCCGTCTGGATCTGCCTCCAACCTCTGATGGCTCTGCCTCTGCTCGGCCCTCTGGCTCTGAAGCTCTCATGCTTTCTGGCTCTCAGATCTTTGAGCTAATAGTGGATCGCTCGACCTCCAAGCGAATCCAAAACTCTCTGCACTGCCTCTCAATCGTGCTGTCTAGTTTTTGTAAGGCATTCTTCTGGCTCTGTAACTTCTTGTCCATTCCTCTGTGTGTAATCATCCCTCTGTCTCTTCAACTGGCCATCTGGCTCACCGACTCTGTGGCTCTACATCTGGCCCTCTGGTGCTCTATCTCTGTGGCTCTGCGTATAACACATTCCTGCATCATTGTTACAAACGCCTGCTTACAGTGTGGCAAGGAGAATGGGATAGTTACAAAGGAAATACACAGGCAGCCTTTCTTCGGGAAAATTCCTTAAAATAGCACATAATTCCAATACATAGAGAATACTCAAAATTACACTATCGGGTGCAAAAACCGGGACTTCAAAGTCTATGAAATCACCCCTATAAAACCTATCGGGTCTGCCTTCCATCGGCATATCTCAATCGCATCATCGCATGGACAAAACCCAACTACACGGGAATACACAGAAATCCTGAATACTCAAACTTCAAAACTTATGAAATCAGGGCTATAAACCCATAGGGTCCAGCCCTTATCGAAATATCGCTATTGCAATTGCATTGGCCCTGGCATCGGGGATCACCAATCGCCGATTAAATCTAGATCGTTGATCTCTTTTCCCAATCCGACTGTTTTGTACGATCACACATTGTCCCATCGGTTTATTGCATATCACATTTGTAACAGCCCAGGGGTTCTTCCTTTGGCTATGGACTACGCTAATGCCGATCCAATAATCGACAATCGCAATGTCGCATAGTGTGGGGTCCCGATATCACATACAACCTACCTCTGATTGCAATATGTCGAGGATCGCTAATCAGTGGTCCCTTCCGCCTTGGCCTTAAGTCCGCCCTTTGAACTGTTTGTGATGCAATTTCACATATAAGGACTTTTATGCCATTTTTAGAAGAAACGCCTTCTTTTTCAAAGGAGAAAGGCAATCTTCCTTTTGAGATAACTCATTATCTGAAGTCCATTTTAGTCCATTCAAATTGCATTAGATTCATAATGAAAAGATCTATGCAATGGGACTATTTCCAGGAGCAGCCCTTGACTTTCATTTTCCTCTGTGAGGAACACTTTAGACTTAGAAGTCTATCTTAGATCCTTTTTGGATCACACCTTCCCACTAAAAGAACTTTTGGTCTCCAAAAGGCTGATATACTGATCTGAACAGTAAATGAGAGTAACAGCACGCTCTTCTTTTAGCCTTCATATACTTTCCTTGCATAGTGCCTCTAAACCAAAGCCTTTGACCACTCTCCTTCTTGGATGTGTTGGTCCTCTTAGGAAGAACTATTTTCCTCCTTGACTTCATGCAGAACTCCTATTGAGATGGTCACAAAAGGTAGTTTGAACTTCTCTGCCTTGATCATTGATCCAAGGTGGCTCAAACAAATGTGAAATTAAATCTGCTTCACAAAATTTTCATTTGTACCTATTTGACAAGCTGTCAACAACAACTGTTAACAACAACAAAAATACAGACAACCACTAGATGGCCTAAAACTCCTGCTTCAACAAAATAAACAGATCTCACATCTTGTGATAACCTCCATGCCTTTACATCTGCATACAAATGATGGACTAGATAGCAAGCCCATAAAACATGCCTTTAAAACAAATGACCCTTCAAGTCAAGCATGTAGAAAAGATCTCAAGGATTCTTTTCAAAAGATGAAACACTTCATCATCATCTCCATCTTGGAGACCAAATCAACTTTTATCAAGTCAATATTAACATGCATGTTTACAACAAAGCAATCAACCCTTCAAGTTAATTACACATACATGTTCAAATACAAGGAAATCATCAACATCCCTAGTTCATGCATATCATGCTCATGCATGCATTTCATCCTTCAACTTTTGCTTAAGCACACTATACTTTCGAAGCTAAACTGAATATGATGTTGCAACAATAAATTGAGTCTCCTACCCAACTTTTCCATTCACCTTCTTGGTAAAATCCTGCAATTTTCATTCCATTAATAAAGAAATTCAAATAGATGCATCAAATCAAAGACATTCAATCTTAATTGGATAAGAACTCTAACCATTTCTTACCAATCCATTTCAAAGGTGCTACCTTTGTCTGCACATCAGCATCAACATGTGAATCATCCTGAAACACATCAATCATGGAATCTTCCTTTCCATTTTTGCTATTTTCTCTTTCCACTTTCTTCAAGTTTCATGGAAGCATTGTTGGATTCAGAGTCCAACACTTTTCAGCAATGTGTCCTTGTTTATGGCAGTAGGTGCAACACATGTGCATCCTCTTGACAGCATGATTTGCCTTGTCCAATGGACCTTTGTCTTTTTGCTTCCTTTCCTTCAAAAGTTTCCTGTATGTGGCCATTCTCTTCCAACATCTAGAAACATCATGGTTATCCAAACCACAAAAGGAACATGTAATGCTTTTCCAATGCTTACATGGAAATTTATCATGTTGAACATAATCAAAAGGAATATGGTTAGAACTAGATTTATACCTTTCTTTTTCACCTTTATTGCCTTCATGAGGGGGTGAATCAAATGAAGAAGTAGCTCTTTTTGGAACACCATCAACCTCTTCAATGGTTTCAGAGTTTACACAACTCTCTGGTTCAAGTGTATGCTTATGAACACCTACATCTTGCAAATGATGTTTAAAGCTATTGCATTCTCCATGAATACAATCTTCACACTCTTGAGGTAGAAGACCTGCAACGAAACTCCTTCTTGGAACTGTTTCAATGGTCTTCATGGCAACTTTGGAACTTTCTCTATAAGCTTGTCCATAGCCAAGACCCAAATACTTAGGTATTTCCTCAATCATTATTGGCTTAACAATACCCTGTGCATGTTTACCCAAGCTTTTTCCTTCATAGCCCATCTTGGACATTAGCTTGGAATCTATGTTTCTGGTATGTTTTTCAAAAGAACCAATATAAGCATTCTTAGAAGAATTTGAAGACAAACAGGAATTGTTTGCCTCTTCTTCAAGTTGATACTTGACCAAGGCTTCTTTGGCAACAAAGAGTTATGTTTCCAACTCATACATCCCTTTCAGGTTCATATTTGCAATATGAAGTTGCCTCTCCATTTCCTGCAATTTTTTATAAAGCAACCGCTTCTCTTCCTCCACAGAATTCAACTGCTCTCTAAGTATGCTGCTCTTCCTTCCATCTTCATACATTTCTCTCACCATATCCATCATGGTGGACAAGTCTTGCTTCATGTCTTCATCAAAGAATCTTGTGAAGAAAGAAGAATTTGAGGACTCACTTGTAGAAGTTGCCATTATGCCAATGAACAAAATAACTTCAAACAAGATTAATAAAGAACTTATTCAAAAACCTTTTGCAACAAACCTCTTATGCTTCAAGAATTGCCTTGAGGTCCTTTGGGATAAGAAGAATGTCTTGAACCCTTCTTCCTTTTTGTCCTCTCCTAGACTAAGCTATCAATAGATTTCCCTTCACCTCTGCATACTCAAACAATAGTCAGTCTGTAAACAAGCATACAATCAATCTTTGACTATTTAAACACCTTTTAGACAAGCAATCTTTGCTCTGTCAATCAAGCATTCTAATCTGATATCACTTGCTCTAGTATAACCAGCTTTCATATCACCTTCTTTGAAGGTGGGTTTAATCAAACTTAAGCTCTAATACCACCTGATCTGAAAATGGGGCACTAAAGGCTTCTTGTCAAGCTTACAAGAACCTCTCCCACTTCCAAAGCTTAAATATTCCCAAGAACTTATGATTAACCAATTGCAGAATTAAAAGTGCTTGAAAATAGGTGTATGCTTGTGTTTGTTTTTAACTATTAAGTGCCTTAAGTTCTGTTGCTTATGCTAATATTTAAACACACACAACAGTAAATGCAATGCAGCAAATAAGCAAACACATAACATCAATATAATATGGAGTTCACCCCTTGGGCTACGTCTCCTTGAGCCCTAGTCAACTCAACTAGGCTCTCTGGGATTAAGGCATAATTTCTTTTACAAGCTCCACTCTTAACTCCATTGGATTACACACAAACAATGGGCTTAGAACACCATCTTATCCCGCTGGTTGTCCTCACTTTGCAGACAGATCTAGGCTTCTCTGGACTTGACTCCTTCAATCAGCGCTCTGAGCGATCTTTCTCTAACTTGCACCAACTCCCTCGGAATTATCTTAACTAACTCTGGAATGCCTTCTTCTATCTTCAGCACACTCTAAACACCAGCAACAACTTGATCATTTCGACCCTTTAATGTTTTGTAGCTTCACTACGACACCATGGCTCTTAGAAGTCTTCTTTGAGCTCTCTGGCTCTACAGCTCTAGCTCTCTAGCTAACTGGCTCTGACTTTTAGCTCTCTGGCTCATCTAGCTCTGGCTCTCTCAACTATCTGGCTCTGTTCGTCTGGCTCTGCCTCCAACCTCTGGTGGCTCTGCCTCTGCTCGGCCCTCTGGCTCTGAAGCTCTCAGGCTTTCTGGCTCTTGGCTCTTTGAGCTAACAGTGGATCACTCGACCTCCAAGTGACTCCAAAACTCTCTGCGTTGCCTCTCAATCATGCTCTTTGGCTTTTGTGAGGAATTCTTCTGGCTTTGTGACTTCCTGTCCATTCCTCTATGTGTAATCATCCCTCTGTCTCTTCGATTGGCCCTCTGGCTCATCGGCTCTGTGGCTCTGTGTCTGGCGCTCTGGCTCTGTGGCTTTGTGTATAACGCATTCTTGCATCATTGTTACAAATTCCCGCTTACAACGTGGTAAGGAGAATGGGACAGTTACAAAGGAAATACACAAGTGACCTTTCTTCGGGCAAATTCCCGAAAAATAGCACATAATTCCAATACACAGAGAATACTCAGAATTACATTATCAGGCGGAAAAACTGGGACTTCAAAGTCTACGAAATCGCCCCCATAAACCCTGTCGGGTCCGCCTTCCATTGGCATATCGCAATCGCATCATCGCATGGCCAAAACCCAACTAAACGAGATTACACAGAAATCCTGAATTCTCGGATTTCAAAACTTATGAAATCGGGTCTATAAACCCATTGGGTCCAGCCCTTATCGGAATATCGCTATCGCAATTGCATTGGCCCTGGCATCAGGGATTGCCGATTGTCGATCGCCAATTAAATCTGGACTGTTGATCTCTTTTCCTGATCCGACGACTATCGTGCGATCGCACATCAGCCCATCGCTTTATTGCATATCGCATTTGTAACGGCCTGGGGGTTCTTCCTTTGGCTATGGACTACGCCGACGCCGATCCGCCAATCTGATAATCGACAATCGCAATGTTGCATAGTCTGGGGTCCCGATATCGCATATAGCCTGCCTCCAATTGCGATATGTCGGGGATCGTTGATCGAGGGTCCCTTCCGCCTTGCCCTTAAGTCCACCCTTTGAACGTTTGCAATGTGATTTCACATATAAGGCCTTTTATGCCATTTTTAGAAGAAATGTCTCCTTTTTCAAAGGACAAAGACAATCTTCCTTTTGCAATAACTTCATCATCCGAAGTCCGCTAGTCCATTCAAATTGTATCAGATTCATAATGAAAAGATCTATGTAATGGAACTATTTCCAGGAGCAGCCCTTGACTTTGATTTTCCTCTGTGAGGAACACTTTAGACTTAGAAGCCTATCTTAGATCCACTTTGGATCATGTAAGGAAGAAGTACGGGGAGATTCTCTTATGTGTAGATTTCTGGAATCTCAAACGTGCCTCAGACAAAGACAATTACCTTGTGCCGACCATCGAGAAAATACTACAAACAGTATCAGAGTCTAAAATGTTTTCTTTATTAGACGAACATTCTAGATATAACTAGGGTTTGGTCGCAGAGCCTGACAGACTCAAAACTACATTCAGAACGAAGTGGGGAACGTTCATGTTCCGGCAAATGTCGTTTAGGCTAATTAACATTGGTGCAAGACTCCAATGTGCTATGGACATCACCTCCCGCAGACTCATTAGGCAGAGCGTAGTGGTATATCTTGATGATGTAAAAATATTCTCCAAATAGAGGTCAGGCCACCTATGCCACTTGAAGAATATTTTTGAGCGATGTCGCAAATACAGGATATCCTTGAACCCCAAGAAAAGTATCTTTGCAGTGTCTGAGGGTAATCTCTTGGGACACATCATTGCTAAAAGTGGGGTCAAGGTAGACCCGAACAGGATCAGGACAATCACACATATTCCCTTCCTAGTGAATAAGAAATCCATGCAGTCTTTCTTGGGGAAGATTAACTTCCTCTGCAAGTTCATCTCTGACTATGCCCAAATTTTGAAACTTATACAGGAGATGGTGAAGAAGGAAACAATCTACAAATGGGATAAAATGGAAAATAGCACACTTTCCCTTATCAAGGAGGCTATAGCAGAAGCACCCGCATTGTACAACCCAAACTTCAGTAAAGATTTCTTGCTCTACACTTTTTATTCCGATACCTCTCTTGTTGATGTACTCACTCAGAAGGATGAATTGAAAAATGAACGACCTATCTCCTTCATGAGCACAAGTTTGCAAGGACCAGAGTTTAACTACCCCAACGTGGAAAAACAATCTTATGCAGTATACAAGGAATTAAACCATATTAGGCCCTATCTGTTGAAAAACCATTGTGTTATCTTTGCCCCACGCCCAACAGTCAAGTCACTACTTGTCCAATAAGAGCTGGGTGAAAGGAGAGTGAATTAGATGACCAAGTTACAAGAGTATGATCTAGAAATCAAGCTAGTTCACACAATCAAGGGTCATGGTCTTTGTCAACTAACAACATAAGTAGTAAACACGAAAGAGGAAGAAGAAGAGCCTTCAGGATGGGAGCAAGAGATTGAGATGTATAACGTTGAGCGAGCCTCCCCCACTACAAGCACAAACTCTTGGTACACGTATGTGCATCAATACCTTCAGCATGACACAGTGCCCTCTGACTTTTCCATATAACAGAAGAGAGCGCTCAGGCTTAAAGCATTATCTTTTCGGTTGGTGCATGGGGTGTTGTTCAAAAAGCACCACAACGGAGTATTCCTCAGGTGTTTGTATGCGCACGATTCAGAAAAGGTATTACATGATCTCCACGACAAACCAGACGGGGGACACTTTGCAGGAAACACTACATCGCATAAGGTTATGCGAGCTAGATTTCGTTGGCCCACATTGCTCATAGATGCTCATGCTTACGCCCGCAAGTGTTCGATGTGTCAAAGGTGTGCCATCAAAAATAAGAAGTTATTCACCCCACTACAACCCATTACAATGGAAGAACCTTTTCAATAGTGGGGCTTGGACATTATTGGGGGAATTTTCCCACACTCATCAAAGAAGCATCGCTACATCTGAACTGCTACAAATTACTTCACATGGTGGATAGAAGCAGTTCCGCTCAAACAAGTGAACAATCGTGAAGTCATTAGCTTTCTGCAACAAAATATCATTTCTAGGTTTGATGTTCCTACATCACATGTTTTTGACAATGCAACATACTTTTCATCGTTAAGAATTTATGATTTTGCATTGGAAAATGGTATTATATTGAAGCATTCTGCTAATTACTATCTACAGGGGAATGGTATTGTTGGATCCACGAACAAAAACCTTATCTGCATTAGCAAAAATACCATATTAAAACAGCGAAACTGACACTTTGCTTTAGTGAATGCCTTATGGGTTAACCGAGTCATGCAAAAACCTTCCCTAAAAACCTCCCCTTACTTCTTGGTGTATGGAAAAGAAGCCATCCTCTCGTCGAATATCTACTTGTCGGCTCTCCAACTGTCACAAGAGTCCCAAGGCAAGCCATGTATGTTAGTTCAGCATAGGATGGATACTCTTCATAAGCTACAGGAAGAAAGGTTGAAAGCTAAAGAAAAAATTCCACTTCACCACAGTTGTATCAAGAGGTGGTTCGACAAGGAGTCTACAAGGAAAAACAACTTTAGTGTGGATGACTTAGTCTTAAAGTGGGATAAAGCCCACGAGGACAAAGGAAAACTCACTAATTTTCAGTCCCTGTGGATTGGGCCATTCACGGTACACGAAAATCTTGGCCAACACACATATCATCTTCAATCACTTGATGGGAAGATTGACTCCCTCCCTGACAATGGCCAAGACTTGAAACAATATTTGCAATGAAAATTTGGGGTTGTGCCCTACACTGTGTACATAGTCTTTTCTTTTGTTGTATGTTGTTTATTTGAATTTTTTTTGGTTTCCGTTATGTGAATAAGTGTTGTGCATGAATATGTTGTGGCTTCTAAATATGTGTGTGGATAAACTACAAAGAGGCTTGTGACACTTCAACATTTGGCTAGCCTTTTGTCTGTATTACTTTTGTTGGTTATACCTTTTTTCTAATGAAGTTCCAACAGAAAATACCATCCATCCGTAAGAAGAGTTTCGGTCCAACCATGAACCCATGTCTAGTTCTGAAAGCTCATGCCCATACTCAGTTTTCTTCTTTGGTGTACTCAAGCTTATCCAACTAGTAGAAATGGAGAAGGGGAAAAATCTAAATGGGTAAGCTTAAATTAGAGGTCTCTATATGCTTCTCTGAAGGAATAACCTCTTATGCTCTCAATAAGTCGAGATACCGCTTCCACCCCAAAATAAATAAGTGTCGATGCAAAGTTCTCTTTAAATAAATAAAGGAAAAATAAGAGAAGGGCTTCCTACGCAAAGAGGTGAAGCAAGCAACTCCAACAGGGTACTATCTAGGCTCGTTGGAAACGGATCAATGTTTATGTTCCTATGTGACTCTACTGGAGTACTGTCCAAGCCTACTGGCAGCGGAGCAGCACCAGAGATGAAAATTTACACACTGAAAATCCTAAGCTCATGAGCTACACTACCCTTCCCAACTTGAAACATTGTGATTATGTTGAATCTTATGTTGTGTTCAACTAAGAAGGTATAGAGGGAAACATCTCTATTCATGGGGTAAGTGGGATGGCCAGAGTAATATACATGATGAATCAATACTCCCTGAAGAACCAAGGCCCTACACAAAAGAAGTTAACCAAGATAGAGAAGTTGGAGTTCAACCAGCATGCATCACCAAGTGTTGTAGCTGCTACAACACCCTCCAAAATTTTGACTTACACTCAAATTTTGGAGCCTTACATGGTCTTTCCATTGTTGTTGAAAACACTAGAGCTCATTTCATGAGCTTTCTCGTAGTTCTTTTATCCCTTTAGCATGTTGGGTTAGCTGTCATATTTTGCCATTTTTTACTGTCATACAATGTTTGTGAGCCTTTTTTGGTGGTTTTAAAGGTTGGTCTTCGTGTATATGACTTGTCCCAACCATGTAAACATGTGTCGCATCCATACACAAATGTCGTCACAGTCATCCTAAAGCATATCTTAATTTTCACACTTGTCGCATCTTGTCATGAGTCAGTCACACAGAGGGAAATTATTTTTTTACATGTTCCGATGAGCTATGTTGTTGTGTCGTCAAAGTATGCTAAGTGTGTGATCACAATCAAGGTCTATCACAATTCATCACCCATCCCACACTTAGCCATTTTCAGAAAATCTTCCCGACCAGGCAACTTAGCTTCACTAGGCCCCGACTGAACTACGCAATCTTAACCCTCTAAGGTGTGATCCTACTACTTGGAACTATGCAGTGTGAATTTTGTGTCCTCCAGGGCTACTGCTCTGCGCAATTTTTGAGCCCAGCTCCAAATCTTGACCTCCAGAATTGCGCAGTTATGTCTCCCAAACTGCCTTGAACTGCACACTTCACATCTTCAACCCTCAAGATTTTTCCTTACCGGCTAGAACTGCGCAATGTGCATAATCCCAGCCTCCCTTGGCCTCCAAGACTGCGCATATGGTTCCTCCAGTGTCCTTTCCTTTAGCTGGACCCCACTACATACATAAACTACATTGTTCTGCCCTTCAAGCCTCCTAAGTTGCACATTGCACAGTCTTACAGCCCAAGCTCTCCCCCTAATTGTTGGAACTACATAATGCACAATTAGTGAGCCCCTCTCCCCAGTTGGTGACTTGTACCAGGCTCATTGCATAGATAATAATGCATCATCTTAAGCTAGGTGGTTTTCGGATTGATGTCGTCCCACCTATTATCACTCAGGTTGTCCCTAGGCTCCTTATAGGGATACGGCCGAGGTAATCACAAACCAATCTTTGGATTGCAGGTTCTAGCCCACCTGCAATCAGAGAGGGCTCTCTCTCTAACTGATTCAACTTTATTGATGATTTTAGGCTAGCTTTTGGGTCAGGTGTTTTTGTTTGTGTTTGGATGGAAGGTAGGAATCTCAAGCAAAGAGGCAAAGTAAAATGTGATAAGTTTCAAACCATTGGGCGTGGAGTCATGGATTAAGGCTTGCTATGGAGTTTTCTTGGTCACAAGAGGATTATGGAGCGAGATAGC